>OY744605.1:28354970-28512470 GCA_963556255.1 Allolobophora icterica | reverse complement strand
ACTTTCGTCTTTCTCCAAAGTTGTCCTGTCGAATAATGCGTTTGCTTCTGTCAGATCCGAAGATAGGAAACAACCACCGGGAGATAGATCCCGGTTCTTTTCTATTCGCAAGAGATGAACCACCTATTACTCATAAAAGAAATGACAAAATATCGAAGACCATTCAGAAGAAAAGTTGAGCAACATCATTGAGTAGAATTCGTAAGATCACTAAATCCATTATTTATCTCGGAATACTGCGCATGTCAATAGCCACGCTACGCTGGTTCTTGACTGACTTCCGTGTTACTTCGGTTGATTATTTTGTCTAAATATAAATTTTGTTCCAAAAATTCTGGAAAGTTCGGATTACTGATGTTGCTTAGTCTGCGTTCGTTCCGAAATATTCTTTCGTCTTCACCACGGATTTATTTCGGACGTTTTTTGTTGCATCTCGTCTTGATCTCCTGTGAACGAATGGCCGAGAAACAGAAGAAAGGACCTGATTTCAGCTACAGACGGTCGAGCCTTACACCCGCAGACCTTCGCACACCGTCAACACCGGGAAAACTTGGACCGGTGGAACAAGGGCGAAGAGTCTTTGTTGTCAATCACGGATTGTCTTAATTACCTACCGGTCATCGACCTTTCCTGCGAATATTGAGGCATCGTCTTCTATCTGCGAGAACTGCTGAACGGCGAGATAACAGTGTATGTCATCGGGGGCTCATCACATTCTCGTTCTTCATCCTCTACTTCAGGAACTTTGAATGCACTGTCATCGCTCAACTCTTGTTGGAAATCTATTGGTTGGGCTGTGCGCACGTCGACACCCCTGCTACGGGTGACTCTTCAAGCTACCTGAGCAATGTTTGCTAACTGACATTTGAGAACGTTTAGGTAGGACCATGCAACGTAGAAACCAGAGAAGATTAAAGAAACGCAGATGAAAAGACAGTCGAGGCCTCCATCCAATATAAACCATGCAGAGCTAGAAAGGGTTAATCTGAAAATGAAAACATTTCAATTTTTATTGTTAGGATTTTATTCCGGATATTTCTATAGCGCCTCTCGAAGTCTACTACCACTCAGAGGCGCTCCCGACTACAGCATTTGATACTGTGCCGGAATTTTCACGCCGAAGCGCCACGAGCAATTGCGAGTGAAGGACTTGCCCAAGGTCCGTACGCAGCGGCTAGAGTAGGATTCGAACCTGAAGCCCTCCGGTCACAGGCGCCGAACTTACCACTGAGCCACCACGCCCCACAATGTTATAGAAAGTAATAAGGATAGACCGCTATGAACAGTTATACCATTCAAACATACATCGTTGACTCATTTTTATAGCGCCTCTCCAAGGTAAATATTCAAAGGCGCTCCGAGGCCAACCTAGACGAAAAAGAAAAGTTATTGAGTGTTTGTGGAAAGTGCATGCAGAATCCCTAGCTAAGACCTAAAGACCGCAGATCTAAAGGGAGGTCATTCCAGATGGATCTATAGGAAGGCCATTCCAGATGGATGGACCAATCACTGAATAAACGCGACGCTGCATCGTCGAGGTGCGTGCAAAGGAAACAGCTAATCCACCTCGACCAGTGGAACGAAGATTTATACCAACCAGCCCAACATGAGCTGGGCTGCAGAGTTTACGTAAATGCCAAGGCCCTAGCGTTCTCCAATTTACATTGACAAACTCAAATAAAAATAATGTTTAATTCAATGCGCTGAGAAAGAAGCAGCCAACGCATTTCGTCAAATTGAAATGTTTCATTTTTAAATGCTAGATGTGGTACAATTTGAAATACTACCAATAAGTCTAGCAGCTGCACGCAGCACAGATTCAAGCTGACCAACGCTTCCCAAAGGGTGAGCCACATAATATTACACTACGCTATACGCGTCGGCGCTCCATTCGTTTTCGACTCTCCTTCCAGTTACCTTTATGACCGTTTTATTCTTTTTGCCTGAGTACTTGATATCAACGTGAAAGCTTTCGGGACCAGACAACAGTAACTTGCATGAGATCAAACAATAAGCTCGGGCCTATATGAAGAGAAATCGCTGATGGAATAAGCTGAAAAAATTAAATATAGCAATCAGATGACTGAGCTTCTTTGTCGCCCGTCTAAGGTTTTTGTAACCTGAGGTGAACTGGCTGACCCCTTCTCATGCACTTGCATGTTGTGCCTCATCAGTGTCTGCGTGGCCTTCGTCTAGTTCTGAGGAGACAGCAGACATTCGTCCCATGTGCCACTCAGTGTATCTCCTGACAACACATAAACCAGGTGTTAGGCCTATTCTTCCGCCACAGCTCGCCTTCTGTGTCGGCCATATAAAATTCTCTGAATTAAAGAACAAAAGAACGAACGAACGGACGAATGAATGAACGAGTGAGCGAATGAGTGATGTAATAAATTTAACATGTGGATGAAAGCCCTTCCTGGAATTCCTATAAATATTTCCTCTCAACGTATATATTTAGAATTAAGGAGGAAGTGGCTTTGTATAGGCCTATATGGACTTGGCGACGACTGACTTTGATCTTCTAGACTTTCACATTAATCTTCGTTTCTACAACCAAAGAACCAAACAATCTCTCTTTGCATTTAATCATGAAGACGCCAAGATCGTAATTAGGTCTGATGTAATGTAATAAAAAATGTATGTAGCACCTCTTCGGAAACACTCTGCTTTCATTTTGCCTCGTTAAGGTAGACCAACTGGACTAGGACTCCGTAATAAAGCAGTGAGTCGTCTGGATTGTGTACTTGTTTCTGTTGTGGTCGACAGGAGGCGCAAGAGGTTGAATAAAGAATATTCTTATCTTATCTTTATCTTATCATTGCCCATTCTAGCAGAGAGGTATACGACTCGCTCTTCTCTCAACGTTGATAGGAACCTACAGCATGGCTGATACCGTAATGCAACAGCTTGTCAACTGCTTTAGTTGCATCGTTGGCCCAGTTAGCTACATTGGTTAGAACGTACGTCCCATGCTATTCTGTGCGAGAGTTCGTGCTAATCGCCTCCCGATTGTGGCTTATTTTCATAGATTTAAATCTCAGGCTAGCACGGTCCGTACACGGAGACCTTAAATGGCGTGGCGCCTCTTCAAACGGGCAGCGGGGGTGAATGATCTCACCTGATCAATTCATTGAAAAGTGAGCAGGATCGAAGCCATACGGTCGCTATAGAGAAACGTGTACATTCAATTTATCATAAAAACGAGTAGGTCTACAGATAAAGAACTCAACCGTTGCGCCCACCCCCACTAGCGCTCTCTGGCGAACTCGGCTAGAAGTTAGTGTTTGGGGTTAACTTCTGATGAGTGATAAAAAAAAGACGATATATACTCTCACCACAGCCAATATATGCCGAAGCTAAGAAAAAGAGACCGCTAGCACTTTATATGCAGGGTTTCCTTTTGACATGGACTGAAGGCTCTAACCTTCTATAGGCCTACGTATTAAAAATGCAATCTTTCCAATTCGTCGTATTCTTCGCGCATGTTCTTCGTGTTAAATATCTTCATAAAGCGTGAAGCTTCATACTGTAGTTGACGAAGCTATGGTTGACATTGTATAAATTATCCGAAGACGGAAAACAATGTATTTCCGTCTTCAGATAATACATTGCATGTATTTATCAAGATGTAGCGCCTTTACATCTCTGCTAAACGGATCAAGATGCATTTTCTAAATGAATTTAGCAATCAACACAAAGAAGAGTGGCACCTGCACTTTCACTCATCACATAATGCGTTCTTCTTCATTGTATAATCCTGTATTTAGGCTCTAAATAATTCTTATGGCAATTGAACATTCAGTCAGTTGGCCGTATACATAAGTTCGCTTCTTGCCTCATTCGAGGTAAATAATGTACTTCAGATGATTTATTAATCTCGACAGCTGCTGTGATTGTGTATCAGGATAAGCGCCTTGAGAAGATTCTCAGCACGACCATGTAACTCGTTAGCTGACAAAGCAGCGACTGCAGTGTATGTTTCAAGCATTTTCGTGCTCGTATGCTAGCAACGATTGTTAATGTAATGCTTCATATAACTGCTCTCTTGGACTCAATGATAACACCGACTACCTTCTCGACTCCACTATAGTATTAATAGGGGCATCAGATATAGCACCTCAATAGACAGGAAAAGTGAGAAGCTGTTTACACAAATTCCATATATAACTTACACTGTTAGAATATTTATATATAAATGATACATATATATATAGGCTATAGTCCGTTGAATATAATATATATAACTGTATGCTGTTATATAGAAATGTACGTGAACTCTGTAGGCTATATGGTATGCCATAGATGATTGACTGGATGGACGGATGGATTGATGGATGGAAGGAGAACGCTGCCTGACGGGATCGGCTAGTGAAGTTGCTGCTGCTGTTGCTGCAAACGCTCTGAAGATAGATGGATAACAAAGAGCAGAAGATAAGGAAGAACTATTTTATCAACAACCTAGAAATCGAAAACCGGGACATAAAACACGAACGGCGGATGTAAAAGAGAATCAAGTGCCCGATGCTAATATCGAAATCCTTTCAGAAGACACGCGGTGGGTATTGGACTGCACTGACTAATCTGACTCTGCTGCCGTGTACGCATATCAGAAACATCTGCCCCAGGCTTTGTATCGTTATCAGTTTCTACGGAACATTCCTCATCCATTCTTAAAACATTATATCATCGGCAATTCCCCGTCCCAGCAGAGATTGCACGAGAACCACGTCGGTCATCGACGATTAGGCTACTGTAAAGATATGATATCATAACTAAACGATATAGTAATAATTGATGATGATGATGATGATGATGATGATGATGATGATGGTTGTGGTGGTGGTGGTGGTGGTGGTGGTGGTGGTGGTGGTGGTGGTGGTGGTGGTGGTGGTGGTGGTGGTGGTGGTGGTGGTGGAGGTGGTGGTGGTGATGATGATGATGATGATGATGATGATGATGATGATGATGATGATGATGATGATGATGATGATGATGATGATGATGATGATGATGATGATGATGATGATGATGATGATGAGTTCTCTACCGAAGGCAAGTCCATTGGCTTTATGCCACCCGGGGATGAGATGAGTGAGGGTTTCCCGTTGCCTTACTCACAGACAATTGTCACGGTCTCTTAGAAGCATACATTTTGACAGAGAACTATACTTGTATGTCCCATTTTAGGGAATTAAATTGCTGTGAATAGTTAAACACTTGGAATTGGCGTGAGCAATGCTTCGTGCGTAAAATCGATCCATGTATTCATAAGCCTATCAATTTCTGTTGTGATTTTCAATCCAATCAAAATATGTGTTTACAACACAGTGACAGGCGTAGCTGGGGGGGGAGCAGGGGAGACCTATTTCCAAAATGTTGGGCCTTTTCACAATTTATTTATTCCAATCGTTCAAACGACATAAGATATATGTCACGTCACCTTGTCCTACAAAAGGTAAACCTCTTTTTCCAAACTGCACTACTAAACAGTTGGCTGAGACAAAATATATTCTTGTATGTTCGAATTCTTAGTTCTTCTAACATTCTGCGAAAAAGTGCCATAGAAGGCTTTCAGTTTATCCACATAGAAGTAGCACTGATTTACTCTCAGCTTCTAATTCAACTATTTGAAAACGAGGTGAAAAACATGCGAAATAATTTGAATCTGAGTTTGAACGGATTGAGAATCAAACAACTGAACTGGCTCAAAATGTGATACTACCACTGATCCAAGGACTTTTTATACAGAATCCTTGCTACTGACCATAAGCAACATAGAGTTCGGAAAAGAAAGAAATTCCATGAGGGAATATCAGTGGATGATTCCAAAAAATGTATGGTTGAAACCTACATGGTGTCTCTAGATTGTTTCATAAATAGCACAACTAAAAGATTTCATTAACTCACTCATTCGATTATTTATATAGCACCTCTTCAGCTAATTAGAGGTGCTTTCGACTCCAGCATGGCCAAATACGACAGTTTTCAATCTAGTGTATAATGTATCAGTGGGAGTTATGAGGAGAAGGCGCACTTCCAAAGGGAGCCCGTTCCATTCCGTCGGGCCCACCACTGAAAAGCACTGTTTCGCATGGTGGCTGTGCGGGAAAAAAGGCACAATGAGCATCCCTTCCCCGAAGAGCGGAGATGGGGGCTACCCTGAACTCCCAGTACGAGGCGCCAAAGGACCCGCAGATAAGCTGGAGTGCAGCCCAACTGGCACCGGCGCCACACCTGGGAAACAACCCTGTGTAAAACGCGCTGGCTGACAGGGAGCCAATGTAGAACCTTCAGCATATAACCAGAGACTTGAGCATTTGAGCATTTTACAAATGTGGCTTCAAAAATTTAGTTGTTTAGACCATAAGCATTTTAGCAATGTGACCAAATTAGAATCTCTAGCAGACAAGTACTAAAATTCATGATCGCAAATGACATGTATTCCATTTATCCTAGGCTGCAGTCCACATTGTACCACATTTTTCTGACCTTGCCAATAAACAGCACTGGTGTGGAACAATCCTTTAGCCGACTCAAACTCATAAAATCATACGTACGTTCTACAACGGGCGAGGATGGATTGTCTGGTTTAGCTTTGATTACGATCGAAAGACAGTTCGCTAGTTAAGTGGATCATAACGAAGTAATCGATAACTTTGCTAAAATTAAGTCTAGACGAAAATGGCTGTTTTAATTGGTTTGTGTTTGTACTGTTATGCTATAGTCAGTAGTCACTGTAGGCCTGCTATTACACAGTTACTATACATATTGTTTTTGCCACCTCTTGGGCGTTTCAGTGTTTCTATTTAAAATACAAAAATAAATACTTATAATCATAATGAATGTAATTAATTGAAATTATTTATTTTGGCAATTGGGGCATTTTTCATGTGCTCACTCCCTCTGGTGTTAAAACCTGGCTACGCCACTGCATAGTGATGTCGAAACGCCACTGGCAAATACAGTGACTTTAAGCCGCATCAAGCCGGGTTAGTACTTGGGGCGGATGACCATCTGTGGAATACGACGCCACCTCAACCCCCTCACCCCCATCCGGTATCGGTTGGTAAATGAATAGAGTGAGAGTTGGGAGATTAGAAAATCTGTGTACTGTCGTTAGATTGCTCTGGTCTTGTTTAATCATCACGGAATGATCTTTCAACCTCAGGACCTCTGTCAACCAGTCAACCTCAGGACCTCTGTCAACTAGTCAACCTCAGGACCTCTGTCAGCTAGTCAGCCTTAGGCCATCTGTCAACCAGTCAACCTCAGGACCTCTGTCAACTAGTCAACTTCAGAACCTCTGTCCACCAGTCTACCTCAGGACCTCTGTCAACCAGTCAACTTCAGAACCTCTGTCAACAAGTCAACTTCAGGACCTCTGTCAACCAGTCAACCTCAGGACCTCTGTCAACTAGTCAACTTCAGGACCTCGGTCAACCAGTCAACTTCAGAACCTCTGTCAAGCAGTCAACTTTCGGACCTTTGTCAACCAGTTAACCTCAGGACCTCTGTCAACCAGTCAACTTTAGGACCTTTGTCAACCAGTCAATCTCAGGACCTCTGTCAATCAGTCAACCTCAGGACCTCTGTCAACTAGTCAACTTCAGGACCTCGGTCAACCAGTCAACTTCAGAATCTCTGTCAAGCAGTCAACTTTCGGACCTTTGTCAACCAGTCAACCTCAGGACCTCTGTCAACCAGTCAACTTTAGGACCTTTGTCAACCAGTCAATCTCAGGACCTCTGTCAACCAGTCAACTTCAGAACTTCTGTCAACCAGTAAATTTCAGGACCTCTGTCAACCAGTCAACTTCAGAACCTCTGTCAACAGGTCAACTTCAGGAACTCTGTCAACCAGTCAACCTCAGGACCTCTGTCAGCTAGTCAGCCTCAGGACCTCTGTCAACCAGTCAACTTTAGGACCTTTGTCAACCAGTCAATCTCAGGACCTCTGTCAACCAGTCAACTTCAGAACTTCTGTCAACCAGTAAATTTCAGGACCTCTGTCAACCAGTCAACTTCAGAACCTCTGTCAACAGGTCAACTTCAGGAACTCTGTCAACCAGTCAACTTTCGGACCTTTGTCAACCAGTCAACCTCAGGACCTCTGTCAACCAGTCAACTTTAGGACCTTTGTCAACCAGTCAATCTCAGGACCTCTGTCACCCAGTCAACTTCAGAACTTCTGTCAACCAGTAAGTTTCAGGACCTCTGTCAACCAGTCAACTTCAGAACCTCTGTCCACAGGTCAACTTCAGGAACTCTGTCAACCAGTCAACCTCAGGACCTCTGTCAGCTAGTCATCCTCAGGACCTCTGTCAACCAGTTAACCTCAGGACCTCTGTCAACCAGTCAACCTCAGGACCTCTGTCAACTAGTCAACTTTAGAACCTCTGTCAACCAGTCAACTTCAGGACCTCTGTCAACCAGTCAACTTCAGGACCTCTGTCAACCAGTCAACTTCAGGACCTCTGTCAACCAGTCAACTTCAGGACCTCTGTCAACCAGTCAACTTCAGGACCTCTGTCAACCAGTCAACTTCAGGACCTCTGTCAACCAGTCAACCTCAAAACCTCTGTCAACCAATCAGCCTCAGGACCATTCTTCTGAGCTGAGTTCTGTAGAGACGCGTAAACATGTGTCTTAGCTTTACCTGTGACTTTTGCAAAGCTGAGATGTCTATAAATGCTGTCGGATAATAAGTGATTGTATGCAGTGTTAGTAGATCTGTTGACTCAAACGGTCATCATGTTCGTACAAATGCTTATTAGTTTCATCTAAATCCCAGCTAGATATCAATTAAGTTTACATTTCAAGTGCTCATTAAACGACCAGAAGCGAATGCACACATGATTTGCTAGTAGTTCAGTGTTAGAGATGGCTTAATCCAGACAAATCCGTGCTTTGCCATTAAGGCCTACCTCTGTCTATTAAAATAGGAAAAGAAACAAGATAAGAAAAAGATTGAAATCGCCGAACCCACCCTTTCATAGAGCAGGGCCCTGTGAGGGACAGGACAGAGTAATGAGAAGAGAAGACGTGAGGACCAGCCCTAGAGGGAAAGAAGTACAACTATTGCCCCAGTAACTGCGCCGCCAGTGAATGCATGAGTGGTTTCGTTAGTCTAGAGCGCATGCAGTGGCGCCGTAAGGACAGATCCTGTGTTGACTGAAGGTAAGCACTGTGAACCGTCGCGTTTAGCAATTTCACGACGGAATTTCTATCGTGGGGCAAAATTTAAATGACTTGGCTTGGACAGTGTTCTGCATTTGACTAACTAATTAAGTGTAAGTAGTCTATATTTGTGTGGCCAGCTCATGCCTGCTCAACGTCACCAGAAGGATTACTAATGCAAACAGTAGAAACTAACGTACAGCTTGTGCAGACCTCGTAAGAGAAAAAAGAATAACTGGAAGTATTACCAAAAATTAAAGCAACAAAGAATTGGAACCAACATCATAGGCTTACCCAGAGTTTTATATTTTAATATAAGCAATAATTTCATAATTCTGTCAACAAACTGCTCTAAACAAACTGCTCTATAGGCTTATTGTATTAAATACATGGATGAGTGTATGTGTGTGAGAGAGGGAGAGACAGACAGACAGACAGACAAACAGAGCAAGAGAGAGACGCAAGTACGTAGACACCTGCTTATTTGCTTTGCATGCATCTAGAATCGACTCTGCCTGTCCTACTATGATTAAGAAATGAAATGAGCATGATTTGTAGTTTATGGGAATGTGGTTGTGAATGTGACTGAAAGCCGGAGACACGAGATGTCTCTTGTCTCTTTCGCCGGAGTTTCAAGGGTACCGTGTCATTAGAGGGTTTGGTTGGGTCGTCGTCTACCCTAATGGTCGGTCGCTTCAAATTCGCAGTGGTATCAGTCTCTATGCAGTCTACCGTATACCTCCTCCTCTTCCTCCTATTCCTCCTCCTTCCCCTGCTCCTTTTCCTCTCCTCCTCCTCCTTCTGATGCTCCTCCTTCTCTTCCTGTAGCTTGTAGCATATACAGACCACGAGTGTCTCAGTCTACAGACTGCAAAGCGAGCGAGCAGCGGTGGGCTGAATGCGCCAAGTGCATGCATTCCTTGGAGAGATAAAGAGACAGGGAGAGAGAAACAGAGAGACACAGCGACATAGAGATAGACCCCGTCGTATACGCCTGAGCAATGCTAGTCGGTGTTTAGGCTTAAATCTAAGACGGGATTTTGCTCGCGGTGGCGGCGGCGGTGTTCTTTGGTTTTATGGGACATGGATAGCGTCATCGTCGTCTGATACTATATTGCCAATCGAAGAATGATGCGATGGCGGCATCGACGAACCTTCGACCAAGGCCTTCAACTGCTCCGCCTGTGTGCCACCAACACCACCACCACCACCGCAGTCAATCGACGGCATTCGCTGGAATGACTTGGCTCACTGAAGGGCTCAGTTGGGCCACCACGGCACAATGACGGACAGCGCTGCAGCTGCTCTCGACGAACGTCCTAAGGGACGACTTACGACGAACGGAGGAGGAAGTCATCTGGCACTCATCTGCGCTCTGGCATTACTCGCACTTCTACACAGGACTCATGGCATCGAATGGCTGTAAGTGAAAACCACCTGTCGTCATTCCTTCCTTCATTCGTTCGTCGCTCATTCATTCACACAGCTGATCTCAGAGGAAGCTTTGAAGCAACATCTCAGATCAGGTAGATAGCTATGATGTGCAGCACTTTTGAGCTGTCCTTTGAATTAAGTCGCTATATGAAATGTCTTAATACAGACAGTGCACTACATGCAAGATTCGAAGGAAAATGACACAAAGGCAGACCCCGACTACGCTGGATAGATAATATAACTGAGGACATAGCATCACTTGGACTAAGGTGACTAAGGTGAGCGATGGACTTTGCAAATGACCGTGGATATTGGAGATCATTTATTCGTACTTATCGCCGCCAAATGGTCGGCGTCAGGAACTGATGATAATGATGATGATGATGATGACACATATATAAAATCATTAATTCATTCATTTATTCTGGCTCTGGTTCATTCGTTCGGAAGACTTTTACGTAAGAGCGTCTTTGATTCCTGATAGGGCACAACAGGTACTACAGGTAGGCCTAACATCTGTAGCACTCAAAGGTTCTCTATTTCTGCCTTATGCCATGGTCGTCTTTAGGGACATTTTCAGCTCTCGTTCGTTTTGGAACGCAGAAACTGACGAAGACATTAGTATAAACCAAAACTTTTAGACGGAAACTACATCCAGGACCGCATAACATACAAGCGACATCTGAAGTAGGGCAGCAGCTCCATACAGTTTCGGAGCTGCGGAAACCTTGGGAGTTTCTTTTACATGTTCTGATTCGAAATGTACAAATATTTTAAACACAGAAACCACGTTAACTTCCTGTCATAGCCTATAGGGTCTATTGCTTGACTTTGAAATTCGCGCTTCATAATAAGCAGATGATACGACCAATCTTTCCTACTTCTGTCGCCTAATGCACTTTCCGTGTTGACCTCCTATCTCTATTCCGTTTCCGGTTTTGATGTCATTCATGATCCAGCTGACTTTCCGGATCTTTAAGGCGTTTCAGTAAGCATCAATAATACAGCTTTAATCAACATTGGATTTAAAAGCCCCAAAGCCTCTCTTACCCTGCATTAAGAGTTATAAAAGTCTTTAATCTTTTAAATGACACGAATTTAGCGATATCCATATTTAAACATATATCAATTGCTATCGTCGTATAGACGGAGCATTTCAACGCTTAATTCTTTGTTATCTACAAATTTCATCTTACATTTATTTTCGATCAGTCTTCTGTTTAACCTCGCGGATGCACTGAGCCCTAAAAATAAATAACAACTGCTAGTCGCATGTTTTATTTATATTAAAAGCGAGACCACTTGGCAATATAGTTGGTGAAATGTTGACTCGGACTTCTTATCCCTTCCAGATTGTTTTCCTGAATCGCGCGTAATTCCATTTATATTTTAGAAGCTGCTGTTTCGCAGAAAACCACTGCAAAAAACGATTGTTCTTAATTGCAGATGAACAGTTATCGGTAATTAACTGAATTTCGCCTGTTATAATATGACTTGTGATGAGAATTTAGATTCGTTTGATATTAATTTTTAGTCAAATTGTTGATATCGTCGTATGACGCTTCGGGATTTGAACCCTGGAAGTGAGATGATGAACCGCAGTGCGTCCTAGTCATCTATGGAAAGCATGTCTTGGTCGCGTTCAATCAAGCAAATAATGCAGCGAACCTATTGGCCAAGGAGGAGTCTCTATACTCTGGCTGTGAAATATCTGAAGGGTTGTGGCATATCTGGACAAAATCTCTCTAGGACAAGGCAGTGTCCTCAATCACCATTAGACGCCGGATCATATCAAAACTAATTCTATCCAATTCAAAACTACAATGCAGTCAAGACATACCCCAGAGACATTTCATTTATATAAATATATGTATATATATATATATATACCCTGTATATATATATATATATTGTATAATATGTACATGCTAAAAGATATATATCTAGGCCTACTCTTGCTTGGTGATTCTGAGTAGATATCTGGAATGGGCAATATATAATTGTTGTAAATATAGAGACCTAGATATGCATGCATAAAGAGCCATGCTATAGAATTAGCAAGTTACTGAGACTGAGACGAAGAGACATAGACAATAAAACGGTCAGGAACAAATCAAAACCGAATGAAAGAGAAGCAATTGGGAAAGACATGCGCACAGATACAGAGGCATAATTATATGAAGTGAGAACGGAAAATCGGAAGAGATAGATAGAGTTGGACACGGGAAAAACAGAGAGACATAGGCAGATAGAGCCTGAGAGAGAGAGCAACAGAGAGACAGACAGACAGACAGAGACAGAGACAGAGAGAGTCGGCTTGCAGCTGAGACAGACAGACAGACAGACAGACAGACAGACAGACAGACAGACAGACAGACAGACAGACAGACAGACAGATAGACAGACAGACAGACCGACAGACAGACAGACAGACAGACAGACAGACAGACAGACAGACAGACAGACAGATAGATAGATAGATAGATAGATAGATAGATATATAGATAGATAGATAGATAGATAGATAGATAGATAGATAGATAGATAGATAGATAGATAGATAGATAGATAGATAGATAGATAGATAGATAGATAGATAGATAGATAGATAGATAGATAGATAGATAGATAGATAGATAGATAGATAGATAGAGCCAAAGAGACGGAGACAGACAGAGACAGAGACAGACAGAGGCAAGATACAGCAACAGAGAGAGAGAGAGAGAGACAGAAGCAGAAACAGACAGACACAGAGCCAGACAGAGACAGGGCGAGAGAGAGACGGTGGCTCTGTGGAGAGTTTAAGTCAGACAGGTTAAGTGGTCAAAGTTGAGAGAGAGCAGAGTGCATAGAGGGATCGGGCGGACGAGACGAAATGAAGAAGAAACGGTAGAAGTGGAGATAAATCTGAATCAGCGGAGGTGGTGAGAGATTAGAAGCCACACCTAGCCACACGACAGTTTGCGACCAAATGAAATGCATCATATAGAACGCTCTCTCTCGTCTCCGAAGGTAATAAGATAACGGTAACCAATTCCTCAGAAGAAAAGTCACTGGCTTCGAGTTTCAATGATCTCCTGGCCGAAACACAAACACAACATCATGTTTTAAATTCCCATTGTGGCTTTGTAACTCAACTTCCGACCCCAAAGCTATAGCGTCCTGCGTTGGCCCATGGATGATTCAGCTACACTAACCATGGCGCTAACAGTGCCTAACACCTACTTTCTACTGAAAATTGTATATGCTTTCCTGTTGTTAGTTTTTAGCTTGTCTTGACTTTAATGATTATCTTCAGATGACGTAGACAGAACAATGACGATGCTTATGATATTGAGTGTTGACAGCGCTGTGGTATCTTGCGAGCACAGTATGTCATTATGTACTGTAGAATTAATAATATAAACGAAGAGAAATGTCATCAAGTGTGTGTGTGTGTGTGTGTGTGTGTGTGTGTGTGTGTAGGTGTGTGTGTGTGTGTGTGTGTGTGTATGTGTGTGTGTGTGTGTGTGTGTGTGTGTGTGTGTGTGTGTGTGTGTGTGTGTGTGTGTGTGTGTGTGTGTGTGTGTGTGTGTGTGTGTGTGTGTGTGTGTGTGTGTGTGTGTGTGTGTGTGTGTGTGTGTGTCAGTGTGTGTCAGTGTGTGTCAGTGTGTGTGTGTGTGTGTGTGTGTGTCAGTGTGTGTGTGAAACAAATGTAACGCTCCTCTCATTGGCTGCAATGACGTCACAATAACCAATGACGTCACTTCGTTCAAAGCTTCAATATACCGTAAACGGCTGCTCTTTTAAACTAACGGCTTAAAACGCGCTTAAAATAATTTATTCGCTAAAATGCTGCGAAGGAGCTTAATGGGTTTAAAAGTGCCAGAAACATAACGAAGTTAACTGAAAAGAGTGCCTACTGTGCCTAGTGGATAAAACGGCCCTGTTTGCCGTCCCTATTTCGGCTCGGAAGAGAAAGCCTCACCGTTCAACACGGTTATAGTATTATCGCGATAATTTGCTAGCCTAAAACTGATTGACTTAAGTAATTAGCCTAAAGAATGAAAATGCTGGTTCCCATGCACGAAAATGCAAAATTGATCCATTAAGAATTAATACATCATTAAGAAGAATTAACTTTTGATTCTTTTCTTTCCCTTTCGTCTCGTCTTTACAGGTTTCCACCAATTGACGAGCACGTAAAGAAGCATTTCAAGAGGTACGGTACGGTACAACACTGAGCTTGGTGCTAATCCCAGGCGTTTTAGGCTAAATTTAATCCGGACTCCGTGTAGAGAAACCAAGCGTGTTAGGCGCAGCAACCCGAGTGGTTTGACGATTGCTGTTAGCATTCAATTTATGCAGATTGGATTTGTGTTTCACCCCAATTTCGCTTCGCACCAACGCTGTTTGCTTCACTCATTGCCATCGAAGCAATTTTGCCATTTGCCTGGAAAGCGGCATAGATCGGAACCGTGAATTCTTCACTGCTCAGAGCCGCGTCGGCACCAGCATGGGATAGACTCGCAGACTTCACCATATAATGTGAGTGGGGAAAAGCGACCTCCTACAACTTCTATTTTATTTATCTGTTTGTTTAAATATCCACAAATTCAAGAAAATTCAAAGTGATTTGATCTTGACCGTATAACGATTTTGAAAATCTTGAACGGTTCTAATTAAATAATGACGTCATGGTGACGTCATTTGTGAACAAGTCAAGAAACCGTCGCACTGTTGACAAACGAAACTCGTGATTTCGTATTTATCTGCACCTGGCTCCAAAGTCCAAACAGTTCCGACCTAAGTCCTCTGGGCTGTAATAGCTGGGGAATAATGCAAGATAACTTATATATATATATATATATATATATATATATATATATATATATATATATATATATATATATATATATATATATATATATATATATATATATATATATATATATATATATATATATATTAGATAAGTGTAAAGAACAACAATTTGGTATATCGATGAGTTTCGTCAACTATCAGGTGGGCGTGGGATGAATTGGATTATCGCATAAGTGGCGCTGCAATAAGACGGTACGCCTAGCGGGCGAGCTTTATTGCCTGCGTCGAAGTCAAAGGACACGTTGAGCAGAAATTATAGCTTGATGCGTCGAACATGAAAGTTAAATTGTTTTTTTCCAAATTTGATTAAAAATTAAATTATTATTACTTTTGACTGCAAATTATTATGAAGTTTGATAGAGGATTGCTTTTCTCCACTCACTGTGTAGTTCATGCGCCGAAAGAACACGTTGAGCTAACTTCTCCGCCTACTCTGGGGGTTCCCAACCTTTCCTATGCTCTGCACTCCTAGGAAATGTTTGATTAATGTTCGAACCCCTATAAATGTAATATCACATTTGAAGATGAATAAGTCAAACTTCTATTTTTTTGAACCACAGATTGAACCACATACACTCATGCAGTATGTGAGACTGAGGATGAAAGTAAAAATTTCGAATTTCTCATGTTTTGGGCATTTGCAACAATGACAATTGTAATCTTTCTGCATCAAACTATGGCCTGACATGTTAGCTATATATGTATATCGAATATGACCAATAACGTCAAAATAATGAGCATCGCTGGATATTACAAGTTACCCCAGTAACGGGGCAACTTGTAGCATGAGCCGGGGCATGTTGTAACGATATTGGGGATACCATTTTTCCTTTTTTTGTTAAATTATAACAGGAACATTTTTGTAATTGCACCTTAAAAGTAATCTTCCATGTTAGTTAGATCATTGCGCAGTGTTGGATACTTATAAGGTAGTTTAAAAAACCACAGAAATTGTCAAAGTCACAGCTGTTGCAAATTACCCTGTTCTTACGTAAACATGAAAAAACATAGAAGCATAGTCAGGTTGCCGCATTGTTGGTTATTGTTGTGATGTTCAGTATCGAGTTAGGCCTACTGTAGCCTAGTATCTATGTTGTATATATGAGCGTCTAGATTAGATATGCTACTTGCAATGATTCCAAACATATAAATCTGGACGATCTGCATCAGTAGACCTGCATGCTTTCAGTCTTGTTGTCCTCGAGACCAAGGTCTTGGTCTCGAGTGCACTCGATTTCGTTTTTAAAAGTCTTGATCTTGGTCTTGGTCTTGGCCTTGAGGTTCAAGGTCTTAGTCTTGGTCTTGCATGACCAAGACCAAGACTTTTGTCAGTATGAACAGTCATTTAATAAAACCCAAGAATTTTAAAAATCTATCCAATAATTACTAATAGAATTATTGCTTTAGTATTTACATGGTGTGAATGAGGCTTTACTATTGGTTTGGACAATTATTTTGACTTCCGGTTATTTACCACGGAATGATTTCAAAACAGATTCACAATTTGTACATTTACATCCTGTGCTTGAAAAGCTGCTGTGTGTGCCAGCGATTACAGCATCAGTAGACCGTCTTTTCACATGACAGAATTTGTTTGAGGACCCCAAAGGTCTCGTCTTGGTCAGAAAATTCTGAGCGAAATGTTTTTATATAAAATGTAACAGGCATTTGGACTAACGTTTCGCATGAGGGACTTTTGTAAATACGAATTCAGAATTCTCTGCAGTCTGCATTTAGAGTTGTTTTGCTTGAATAAAATAAAAGACTCGTGTTTTCATTAAAATAATGAGTAGTCCGACTTGACAATTTTTTAGTAAGGAATAGAAGTCTGGAAAAATGTTGATTTTTTGGTCTTGGTCTTGGTCTTGAGTTTCAAAGTCTTGGTCTTAGTCTTGGTCTTGAGGTTCAAAGTCTTGGTCTTGGTCTTGGTCTTGAGGTTCAAAGTCTTGGTCTTAGTCCTGAGGTTCAAAGTCTTAGTCTTAAGGTTTAAGATCTTGACAACGAGACTTCATGCTTTATATGCCCAATAGCATATTCTATCAGCTACGAGTGGAGATTGGTGTCGAGAATGAAGAGTCATTAAAACAAAAAGCGACAAGATTGAAGCTTGGATTCTTTGGTCATGTTATGCGATCTGATGGGCTAGAAAAGGAAATGATGTTGGCTTGTGGTGAGGGGAAAAAAAGACGGGGTCGACCAAGGAAGAAATGGATGGATGAGATTCACGATGTAACTGGCATGAATCTGGAAGCACTAAGGGACCTGACTTCGAATAGGTAGCAATGGAGAATGTGTGTCATGGCGATCGCTAGAGCTCCAGGAGTTGACAGCACAAGGTGACAAGGTGACGGGGGCCCCCCGGGTGAACAAGAGGAATATTTTTAATGTGCATTTTCACATTTAGTCAGCTTTTCTCTGCAAGGGCAGTGTAAGTTTACATCAGGAGTCAGTTGTGAATTGGTGATTTATTCTTATGATGGCGATCAACGGTCCCCATATGATATCTATGCCAGTAATAATTATTCATTGGTATTCAGTCTTGTTTTCAAGACCTTAAACCTCAAGATCAAGACCAAGACCTTGAACCTCAAGACCAAGACCAAGACCTTGAACCTCAAGACCAAGACCAAGACCAAGACCTTGAAACTCAAGACCAAGACCGAGACCAAGACCGAAAAAAATCACAGTCATGTTCAGACTTCTATTCCTTACTAAAAAAGTGTCCAGTCGGACTACTCGTTATTTTAAGAAAAACGTGAGTCTTTTATTTTATTCAAGCAAAAACAACTTTAAATGCAGACTGCAGAAAATTCCGAATTCATATTTACAAAAGTCCTTCATGCAAAATGTTATTCCAAATGCCTGTTGAATTTTATTTTAAAAAATTTGCTCAGAATTTTTTGACCAAGACGTGACTTTTAGGGCCTCATAAAAATTCTGCCATGTGAAAAAACACGGTCTACAAGTGATGAAATCGCTAGCACACAAAGCAGCTTTTCAAGAACCTGATGTAAATGTGCAAATCGTGAGTCTGGTTTGAAATCATACCATGGTAAATAAACGGAAAGTCAAAATAATTGTCCGAAACAACAGTGAAGCCTCATTCACACCGTGTAAATACTAAAGCAATAACTGTATGAGTGATTATTGGATACATTTTAAAAATTCTTGCCGTTTGTTAAAATTAATGACTGTTCATATTGACAAAAGTCTTGGTCTTGGTCTTGCAAAACTAAGACCAAGACTTTGAACCTCAAGACCAAGACCAAGACCAAGACCTTGAACCTCAAGACCAAGACCAAGACTTTTGGTCTCAAGACCAAGACCAAGACCAAGACATTTAAAAGCGAACTCGAGTGCACTCGAGACCAAGACCTTGGTCTCGAGGACAACAAGACTGTTGGTATTCCATATTTTAAAATATAAATCATTTTCTCTACTCGTCATGACTCATTGTTTATTGATAATTTCGTCGTCGTCTCCAAACAAATAAACAACAGTGCAGGGTATTATATAATTATATTCACGAATAGTGAACAATGCCAAAGAATAATATATTTCAACTTTCCGGTGCTGAAAAAAGGCGAGTATCTAAATAACGTACTGACAGGGAAAGAAATAGCATTGCCTCTGTTCCGAAACTGGAGAGATTTTGTCGTACACTCCAAAAAGACAGTCACATCAAATGAGACGAAGGGCAGGATCAAATGTAGGTGGTAGCTGTGCGCCTTGCACTGAAGGTACATCAGCAGTGTATGAAATTTGCGAGTCTGGTACTGTTTCCTGCGCTGCTTTAGCGGTAACAACACACATTTCTGTTTTGGACCCGTCAGTACGATGACAGCAAACGCCTAACTGCACTGGAACCTCTGTGTTGAGAGTGATCTCTTAGATAATATTTCTTTCGATGACATTCTTGACTATTTTGCCACTGCCAAGAGTAGAAAAATGTGAACCTAAAGTCTGTAGACCATGAAATTTGAAACCGTTAAACTGAACAATATCTACCGTATTGAATTAGCTGAAGGACGTCACTTTGCAGTCTGTTAAAGTTAAATTTGTTGTATGAATCATTGAAATTGATGACAGCTAACTTTCATTCACTGTTAATCTTTGTTTGGCACCGTGACTGACCCTGATACTGACAGTCACGAATTGCTGAAAACAGCAACTTTGTCTTAGAAAGGGAGCCTATAATAAAGTGCCATGTTTTTTAGTTTTTATTAAGTTACATAATTATTTATTAAGTTTAAGTTATTATAGTCAATAATAGACAAGCATTAACATTTGCGAAGGGAAGAAGGGGTATGGTGAGGGAAGGGATAGGCGATTAAGACCCCGGAAAATTTGGCGAGGGGCCCCGGGCCCCGAGGGCTTAATCCGGGCCTGAGTATGGCTGCATGTCTCTTTCTAACCTGTGTTCTGCTTACCTTCCTTTCTGATACTTGTGGATGAGGATTTTCTGGCGAAAATATCTGTAGCTCACTTATTCCAGGCTACCTTGATAATGATGGACAGACTCCTGCATTATACTTTATTGACATTGGGGCAGGTTGTAATATGTTACAACTAACAACAGTTGGTTGGTACAACCAACCCCGCTATTATGTGGCTAATTTTTTATTTTATATCCTTGGAAAGCATCAACTTATGCTGCTTGAATGACAACTCTCCTGATTATGGCAATCAGGAAAATTGTAAAGCGTCAATACAGTAAGCAACAAGCAAAATAAGAAAAAAGCAGACACTCACTTTTATACACACAATTTTTTTTATTTATACAAAATTTATTTTTAAACAGGGTAGAAATTTTGTTTACGCTGAATTGTCGAATTGATTTACTTTTATATCAGTATAAGCTGGTTCCCTGATCTCCAGTAACGGAGCTCCGATGTTTGTTACATTTAACTCGTGTTACGTTCATCCCATTCTCCCCTACTGCGGGTGAACAGATTGAACTCCAAAAATAAGCTTTTTACTCAGTGCATAAAATGCAAATATAAATTGAGCAATTAGAAAAAATTTGTAAACAGTAAAATCAGCCCCAATTGTGAACATAAAATTAAATAACTTCTTTGTTTCTGCTTCTCATTCATGATTTTGTCCAAACGTGTAACTTCGTTGCTGATTGCGATCCGCAGGTCTACCTGTGGATTCAGGCGATTCCTAGATTTTGTCTTGATTGACAAAAGAGAACTGAATCCAGATTCACACAATTAGGCCTATGTCGTTGCAAATGGAATGACGACATGGAGCGCTTTTCCACCAAGTCTTGGGAACATATCCATTGCTGAACATCAAAATAATGTACAATAATGTGCGTGCGGTGACAGTAGCCTTATAGCAAAACAGGCCGAGACATGGCCGGACTGTGTTTTTTGGCAACGCCGTTTGCCTGCGAGCCATAGGCTAGCGTTATCTGTTAATAGACAATTTCTACATACATAGGCCTACAGTACAATAGTAACATATATCCCCTCTTTTTCGCACCCCCTGAAATGCCATCTCGCACCCTCTGGGGGTGCGGGCACCTACGTTGGGAACCTCTGACCTACTCGCACAGCAGAACTCCATTGTTCCATCATTTGCAGCGGCGGACACGACATAATTGCATAGGCCCTACTTTAAATAAAGCGTATTAAGAAATATACACTGGGAACATGTTGTCGACTATCTCAGCTGACACTATATATTGTATAATGTGTTTAATAATGGAAGTGACGTAGCAATAGGCCTTTAATTTTAAATTAAAACTTATACATTAGATGTGTTTCATAATTGAAGGGCCTTTATTCCTGAAATTTAAATTTACTAGCAAAAAATCATTATTATAAACTTCCTGAAGATGCTGCTGCTGATGTGTGCCTCACTTGTCGTCACAATCCCAGCGTATATCTTATAGGGACCTATACGTCAATTCTTTGAACAATTGTAGTATAATTATATAATTATATACATATATGTATACATACATATGTTGGTCAGGAAAACCCATTGGCAGCAGCAACTAAGTTATGCTGTGTCTGGAAGCCCTGCCGAGACCTTTTCGGAAGCCAGACGGTCTGATAAAACCATGTGAGGATTTCAAAAAGGCTCACGATTTGTACATTTACATCCGGTGCTTGAACAGCTACTGTGTGTGCCAGTGACTTCAGCACCTGTAGAAAGTATTTTTTCTCCTGGCGGAATTTTTATGAGGCCCCACAATTAAGTTTGTCAGAAAATCCCGAGCGAATTGGTTTTTATAAAATACAAAACATTTTTGTATAACATTTTGCATGAAGGACTTTTGTAAATACGAATTCGGAATTCTCTGCAGTCTGCATTTAAAGTTAATTTGCCTGAATAAAATAAAAGACTCACATGTCCATTAAAATAGCGAGTTGACAATTTTTTGTAAGGAAAAACAGTCTTGGGCTGAATGTGATTTTTTCGGTCTTGATCTCGGTCTTGGTTCAGTCTTGGTCTTGGTCTTGGTCTCGAGGTTAAAAGTCTTGGTCTTGGTCTCGAGGTTCAAAGTCTTGGTCTTGGTCTCGAGGTTCAAAGTTTTGGTGTTGGTCTTGAGGTTTACGGTCTTGACAACAAGACTGCCACCACCACCACCTCCTTGCCAGCCATTTGTCCGTTACATCCAATGCATTCAGTCAGTTGTCCAGCGGTTTCCTTCCAACTCTAATCACTCGTTTCTGATCTCTGTCCTTGTTTTTCTTCTTTTGTTTCTCCGTCCTACAAATCTGGCAAGTAGTGTGTTCTTTGGGATCCGACTGACATTCTTTTCACACGACCAAACCATCGTTGAATAATGTAATCTATAATTCTATTATTTACAGCTTTGTTTTGTAACATGGTAGCCGATTGCTTTGAGCGCTGGCCTTGTAACGTAAAGTGTGTGGCTTCGAGTCTCAGCTAAGACAGTTTCTATAAAGGGACCTCTAGCCAGTTTTTAAGCCCAATTGCGTGGCGGCATCGATTGCTAATTAGTCAATATATAGTAGCGCTTAATAAAAACAGAGTTGATAATATTAATTAATTCCATGTTTTGTCATGAGGTATCATCATCATCATTATCATGATCCATGGGCCGAAGACCCATAGGAGTTGTTAGTGTTTCATCACTTTTTTTATAAAGTCCCCGGTCTTGTGCTGCTGTTCTTCAGCTGTGCAGATCTTGTTTACACCAATCTTTGATATCGTCTGTCCACTCTCTATTAGGTCTGTGAGGTATACGTAGGCCCTATGCCTGCCTTTAACCATTCTGCTGCTTGCTCTTTGCTTAGAATTCAAGTCCAAACAGACTGTCATCACCAAATAATTTCTTGCTTCTGATTTCTTTCATGCTTGATAACTGTTTGTTCTGATCGTTTTCCATTTCTCCAAAGGCCTTTGAGCTACGAAGTGTTATTATTAAGTGGAAGCAAGGTCAAGAGAGTTCATTTCGATGAAGTCATCGACATTCAGAGCTCTATACCCTCAGGTCTTTTTCGCAGAGCATGCCAAACTGGTATGTGCTTAACCTCATTTGTATGCGTTGTTAGGCTATTTCGATAACAGGATCACCAGGATCTTGTCCTATTTTTTATAGTTCAAAAAATTAACAAGAATAAGTCGCATATGGGCCCACCTCTTTTTCATAAATTTGCAGTTGAGCGCCTTCGATTGAAGCCTTGTCCCTACGAAGGTGCATAGGAAGGCGCATAGGAAGGCGCTATAGATTGTCGCATGAAATTTCATTCCTAGATAATTCACTTAAGAAAGTCCGTTCGAGAAGGCGTTGCTTCTCTGACTCGGTTGGGCCGCCATCTTTGTTCTCACGTTGTGCCTGGTCATAAGACTCGTCGCTGGAGGCGCTTCAGGGTCGTTTTGAAGGGTTTATCTGTCAGCGGATAATTCATCATCATGTCAGAATGTCGGTTCATGTGTTTAAATTCTTCCTAATGATTCTCCGTTGTATGGTAACCGAACACCGCCCCGCAGCAGACATACGCACACGTCCTATCCCTCTACTTATGCGGTTGACTTCGTCTGCCTGGCTCTGTCTGTCTCTGTCTGTCTCTGGATCTACGCGTCTGGCACCTCGCTTGGTGTTTGGCGTTGCAGGCATCACCAACATCATCACCATAAACAAGTCAAAAGGTCATCGATGCATTAGTTTCAAGTGGTCTAGTGTTATACTACAGGAAGGCCTAAGCAAACCAGAGATAAGGTAAATGAGACAAGATGTCGGCTGCAATATGGTAGAAGAAGATGGCCGCCATCTTCTCCTCTGCGCCTCATCTGCCCGTCTTCACTGAGTTCTTAGTCGATGGTTTTATCACTTCGATGTTCTTCGGAACTCCTTTCTTCCAGTCTTTCCATGAAACGACCAATTGGGTTTATTTATATTGCGCTATGACATGGCAATACATATGACTTGAAAGTGTTTGCAGCTTTTGTAAATAGACCTGTCGGGAAAGAGCAGAGGCAGGATGCTCGAAAACTAAGGTTTGGAGTCTAGGAGGAAGTGGAAGTGTGATCATTCAAACCAGTTGAACCATTGCCTGCTTAGAGGAATCTATATCGGTAAATCACTGCTAAAAACTTCAGCAAAATAGCTGCAAAAAATTCTGACTCGCCTGTCGGCCTTTTAAGGTTGGCGCTTTGCCTTCGAGATCAGTCGACAGATTTTATTATATTTCGAGTCCAAAAGAGAACCAATCAAGTAAATCAACGTCAGGGCTTATATGATGATTGTCTGCCTCACATCATATAATATGCTAAACACATTGTTTAAAAAAAATTGTATATCTGATACGTCGCAGACAATTATGTTTAAGGCTTCTAAATTACAAACACACGGACACACTCGTCAATTTCACACGAAGAATTCAAGTAGTCTATTATAGCAGAATTCCTCACATATAATTATATTCCACCCCTATAGAAAGAAGCGCTAGATCAACTGACTACAACTGACTTAATGACTGCAATGTAGACCATTTAGACAAACATCATCCGATCGCTTTGATTCGCTGTTTCACATGTAAATGCTCCAACTCTAAACATCAGTCGATCCAACTGATTTCGAAATCAAACCTAAATCAATCGCTGCTTCGTCGATTTGTCGTTTACGAAATGGATTCATTCGGATTAGGAATATCTGGCATTTTCATTTCATCTTTCTTGGGAGCTGATGACAAAAGATATATATATATCTTTCACTGATATATATATATATATATATATATATATATATATATATATATATATATATATATATATATATATATATATATATATATATATATATATATATATATATATATATATAGCTATACAGTATAATAATAATCTAAAGCATAATAATTGTTATAGCCATCTATGTTTTGTTGATAATCATGTTCTGTCATCGTTCATGGAGTCTGCAACGTCTCATAACGTGAAGCAAGTCTAGCTGTCAAAGCAGTCAATCGGCGTAGCAATACCAGGCCAACAATCCTCGCCACTCTTTTATCGTCAATGTACTAACATCACATAATAATCATAGATCATTTATAGTCAATATGTATGTGTGTATATAGTTTTATATACAGATGTCTATATCAGCGTTTAGATGTATGTATGAATTGAGTTCATATGGATTCCGACGAAACACAAGAGGTGTGTGCAGTGAAGAGACAGAGGGTTAAGCGGAGAGAGGCAGAGGGCTAAGCGGAGGGAGGCAGAGGGTTAAGCGGAGGGAGGCAGAAAGAAAAGGAGCCGACGACAGATCTAGTGGCGGTTAATTCACTGCATGTGTTGCTTTGTTTATGCAACACTGCCAGGGCGGTTGTCAAGAGAAGAGATGTTCATTGGAATAAGACATCCGACTGTTTACCTTCAGCTGATGATGAAGGTCTGACGCAGCAGCAACGACGCATCTGTCGTCGAACCCTCGACCTGATGCCAGCCGTCGTCTTGGCTGGTCAGCAGGCGATGCAGGTCTGCCAGGCGCTCTTCTACGACAGCCGATGGAACTGTTCATCCGTCCTTAGGGCCCCTCAGTTCATGGCCGACCTCACACAAGGTACGAGACATCCCTCTCCTTCACTTCATCCCATCTACAGCGCACAACCACCTCCATACACGGGGAACGGTGTGGGAATCAGTTCATAAAATACATTGATGGACGGACGAAATGGATGGATGGATGGACGGGTGAACGGATGGATGGATGGATAGATCGATTGATGGATGGACGGACGGACGGATGGATGGATGGATGGATGGATGGATGGATGGATGGATGGATGGATGGATGGATGGATGGATGGATGGATGGATGAATGATTGAATGAATGAATGAATGAATGGATGGATGGATGGATGGATGGATGGATGGATGGACGAACGGATGTATGGACAAGTGAACAGATAGATAGATAGATAGATAGATAGATAGATAGATAGATAGATAGATAGATAGATAGATAGATAGATAGATAGATAGATAGATAGATAGATGGATGGATGGATGGATGGATGGATGGATGGATGGATGGATGGATGGATGGATGGATGGATGGATGGATGGATGGATGGATGGATGGATGGATGGATGGATGGATGGATGGATGGATGGATGGATGGATGGATGGATGGATGGATCGATCGATCGATCGATCGATCGATCGATCGATGGATCGATGGATCGATGGATAGATAGAAATATAGATAGATAGATAGATAGATAGATAGATAGATAGATAGATAGATAGATAGATAGATAGATAGATAGATAGATAGATAGATAGATAGATAGATAGATAGATAGATAGATAGATAGATAGATAGATAGATAGATAGATAGATAGATAGATAGATAGATAGATAGATAGATAGATAGATAGATAGATAGATAGATAGATAGATAGATAGATAGATTGATAGATAGATAGATAGATAGATAGATAGATAGATAGATGGATGGATGGATGGATGGATGGATTGATTGCTTGACTGATTGACTGATTGATGGATGGATAAATGGATGGATGGATGAATGGATGGATGGACATACGGTCAGATGGATAGATGGATTGGTAGGTGCATGGTTGAGTGGGTGAATAGGACAGCTTCAGTCCATCCTTAACTATGCAGCTCAAATCATTGCTAATCTGCCAATATTCTAGAACTTTTCGAGCTATATTGTACGAGAAGCTGATTTCCGGTCGATGACAGGACTATTTTCGAAATCTTGCTCATGAGAAGAGCTTCTGTTAGCCCCAGAATACATCAGAGTGATCAGCAGTCATGTTTCTAGCCAGCATAGTCGTCTTTTATTAGTCGACAACTGTTAAAGTTAGCAGCCCATGGGGACACGTTAGTCCCTCGCTTCCGTATTACTATGTGTACCCATCGTACCTTTATCGTGCATTGGAACTTCCTTCTGGAAACGTCTACCATTTAACATGAGCACTATTTCGTTACAGAACAGGAAGCATTTTCAAGCCATCTTAAGAAGGACCTATTTAGATCTGTTAGATCAATCAGCGCTTCCCAGACTTTTCAGTGAATTTTCCAGTGCAGCAGGACCAGTGCCCAATTTATTAATTATTTTTAGCTATAAATTGGGTCAAAAAAGTTAAATTATTTTTTTTAAGTAGCGCGGGTCCGCCGGTATATAATTCAGTACTAAAAATCAACTGAATACTTTGTACTGATATGATATGCATTTTTTTCAAAAAATTGATAAATATACATGCTTGTGCTGTTTATTAATATATTTATTATTTTAAAATTTTTAACGCCCGAGGTACGAAAAATCCATAAGAAACTATTGTGGGCGTCCGCATGAATTTCTTAAGGGGCAAAGTTTTGTAGGGGCCAAATTTTTGTAGGAGGTAGCAAGGTGACGCTTTTTCACAGAATGAATGCAGAACACGTGACAACTTTAAAAATAAATAATAATCAAGGACTTATCTAAATAATTAAGTGTTTTTTACATTGAAAATCGTGTTGGGACTGTTGCCAAATTCATAATAATGAATTTTTTTTATTCTTTTAAAATATTTGCAAAATCAAGGAAATGCCCTCTTGCCTTCCTCCGACGGAGATGCAAAAGATGACTACGAAACTACAGGAGATGGGAGAAAGAGTGGGACTATGCATCAACGGCACAAAAACAAAGGCTATGGTGGTCGGAGACACGGAGCATCCAAACATCAGGATAGGGCAAGAAAATATAGAATACGTCAACAATTTCCCATATTTGGGAAGCTATATGGAAAAGGATGGAGGTGTAGAGATGGACGTAAGGACAAGAATAGGCAAAGCTGCGGCGGTTTTCCAAAGAATGAGGACAGTGTGGAGATCGAAAACGATAAATAGAGACACGAAGGTACGGCTATACTCGGCGTTGGTGTTGCCTGTGGTGTTGTATGCGAGCGAAACTTGGAAGTCAACAGCGAAGACAACAAAGCAATTGAATGTCTTTCACAGGAGATGCCTACGATCCATGATCTTGAACATCTCATGGAGAGATCATGTCAGGAATGAAGAGGTGATGAGAATGGCGGGATCGCAGGACCTCGAGCATATCATTGCGGGAAGAAGAGGAAGGTTGGCGGGACACATACTCAGATTGCCGAGGGAGAGAATTGCGAGGATGGCGATGGACTGGGTGCCGGAGGGTGGAAGACGGAAAAGGGGCAGGCCGAGAAAAACCTGGAGACGAACTTTTAGAGAAGATCTTGAGAGGATGGGATTGGGCTGGGATGATGCGGATGATGCTGCTGGTGGCCGCGTGGAATGGCGAAGACTTGTCGACCAATGCTCCGATCGGAACAGGAGGAACTAAGTCTAAGTCTAAGTCTTCCTCCGGACGCCCATGGAAAATATATATAACAGAAGTGTGTTTAAGCTTGAAGAGAGCCGTCCTCGTCTCCGGGTGTGGTATTTTGAATTGTTACAATTTGCAAATTTATAATATATTATATTCACTGTATCGAATCTAACAGCAGACGTGTTATTTTCTATTGACGGAATAGTGACCAGCTTATTAAAGATAAAAGAGAGATAACTCACATCCGGTTTCTAATTGCCGGTCAGAAACCGCAAATGTTACGACCAAAATTTATAGTTGACCTGTCAGCAATTCGTCGAATAACTATTTCTTCGGCAGTTTTGTTTACAATAGCTGAAATGCATTTACTCCCAGAACAAATGTTTTAAACTTATATGAAAAATATGGTTTTGATTGCAAGACAATCGTGTTTTTTGGAGATAGTCCGAAGCGAGACCCAATCGAGAAAACATCTATGTTCTATCGTCTATTTTGTCCAGTTTCTTGACTCACTTGCGGACCGGCAACTAAGGGTTCGCGGGCCGACACTGGTCCGCGGACCACAGTTTGGGAAGCACTGCTATAAACCCCACGCGTGTATTGTATAGATCTATAGCATAAGCCCGTATGCGTGCACCTACCCCTAATGCTAACACGATGTTGACAGGCAGCCGAGAGCAGAGTGTCGTCTACGCCTTGGCCACTGCGTCATTGGGACATTCCGTCGCCAAGGCCTGTGGCGCTGGAACAACGTCCAAGTGCGGATGTGGCCCTCTGCCGGCGGACCTTCCGAAGGCAGACTTCCGTTGGGGTGGATGCAGTGACAACATCCGGTTCGGTCTGGCCTTCAGTCGCGTCTTCGGCGATCAGAAAGCAACGAGGCCGTCGAAAAAGTCGCTCATGAATTCACACAACAGCAATGTCGGAAGAAAGGTAAACACTAAGAAGAGACACTATAAGCCATCTGCAGAGTGGATCGTGGATTGTGGTCATCTGCAGTAGACTTGTAAAGACGTCATTTCAAACCGGTCATTTGCCGTAGTAAAATATAGCGACGTAAGAAAGGCTGTTCTGTTGCCTGATTGTGGTTATCATTGTGACGAACCTCGAACGATTGCTTAAAACAACTTTCAATTCATGTTGCCTAATTCCAACATAATTATGGTTAAATACAACAGAGTCTACTCAGCTCTATCACACTTCTGTTCTGTTCAATTCTATCCAGTATTCCTCTTCTTGTCACCTCGTGCTTCTAATGGATTCGTTGTTTTATGCTTCGTCTTATGATCTCACTTAATAGATGCGCTTACATGTCAGTGTTTAGTGATGTGAGTGTTGTGTGGCACAGAGGCTGGTCGTCAGCCTGGGCACGACGTGCAAGTGTCACGGCGTTTCCGGTTCCTGTTCAGTGAAGACCTGCTGGAAATCATTTCCGGATCTTCGTGTCATCGGTTCTACGCTGCTGAACAGCTACTACGTGGCTGTTGAGGTGAGGATGGCGCGAGGAAGGCAATCATCGATGCGGAACGAGACGGCCGCAAGACTTGAATCAATGTCGATGACGAAGAAGACATTCACAGATGATGACCTCATCTACTACAACAAATCACCCGACTACTGTCTGCCGGACCCCAGTCTCGGCTCAATGGGCACTCACGACAGGTAACACAGATCATCCTCACGACAGGTAACACGGACCATCGTCACGACAGGTAACACGGACCATCGTCACGACAGGTAACACAGGCCATCGTCCGAATCATGATTATAGACGCAGAAAGCGCCGACCTAGCTGACAGACACACTCGTGCCATCGCATAATACGGACAGCGACGGATGATCCAGAAGGTTTATAGGCGGGGGAGGAGCGAAACAATTTTTTGGCGTTAATAGTAGAGTCTTGTGCTAATTTGTGCAATTTAATATTAGGTATATGCCCTTAAAACAATTTTGGTTAATTTCCTTAATCTCGTCGTTCCACTCACAGTACGGATCATGCGTTGTTGGCGCTAGTCTACTGTAAGATGAAGCCTATAAAATTATATAGTAATGTACAGTTTAATCTAATTTAAGATCCATCGACGAGGAGCACCAGTGACAAAATAATTGATTACAGACTCGTTCGAGTCATCTGGTATTATTTCACGATGAACTTAATTACAGGTTCATCGTGAAATTAGTGGTGCGTGAAGCCGGTCTTCTGTAACTGTACGTGATCCGGAGAGCAGTTAATGTTTGGTGAACTTTCGAGAAAGTTCTTTCAGCTTCAGCACTACAAATCGGAAGTGTGACCAGTATAGGCATATTCAACATGGTGTGAACTGTAGAAACTTAGGAAGAGGACATGAATTCAAAGCCTCAGTTGCCGAAGAAGTTGATAGTATAGTATCGTATTTGGAGATCTGTATAATAGCGCCGCTCACTTTAGCTGGTCGTATTCAGGTACTGTCTAATAAGTTATATGCATGGATGTCTTCGAATCGCCTTGCTCTTAATTCCTCCAAAACTCAACTAATCTGGTTTAGTAATCCTCAACAACTCCAGAAACGACTTCCGATTCTTACTGAAAACTTCCCCCATGGCATGCAGTTTACCTTTTCTACCAGTGTGCGTGACCTAGGTGTCACACTGGACTCTCACCTTTCTGATGATGTTAAAAACCCCACACACTCTTCCTACTTTCAACTTCGGCGCAACAGGACTATTCGCAAATCTGTTTCCCTATCCACCTTGACCCGTAAATGTAATTACTTATCTGCATGGGCAGAGCATAAGATTGCTGGTAATAAACTGCTAAATATGCTATTATGCCTATATATATACACATCGACCTATAGGACATCAGCATAAATCATTGACATTGACATCCGTCTGTCCTGTTCAATTTCTGTTTAAATTCAATATAATATACTTCAATTACAATTTACACCGCTAGATGACTTTCATATCATAAACGAAAGCATGTGACATCGCTTGGTGGTTTCTCTGTCTTTCTGCTGTTGGTATATATAGGTCATTGTGTATTAACAGTACTGACTAATTTGCTCAGTAATGTAACCAAAATCATGTAACAAACGTTACAAAACTGTAACCGTAATAACTGTACATCGACAATAAATGGATACAAAGCAAATTCAATATTCAGAATATGTGTTCGTAATTAATCAATCAAAGAACGTTTAGCCCTCACAGTGGTTCATTGTTGTTTCAGAGAGTGTCTCAAAGACCACGCCGGTTCCATTGGATGTCAGTCGATGTGCTGCGGCCGCGGATTCCGAACTCAGATGATCGACAGGAGCTACCGGTGCGACTGCAAGTACTATTGGTGCTGCTATGTTAAGTGCAAGATCTGCACCACTACCGTCGAGATCAACAGGTGCCGCTGATCTATCACATCCAGCTGATGTTCACGTCTAGTTCGCGTTGCTCTATACATGTACGGAGTTATGTTTTTCCGATACGAACGCCATTAAACTGCGCTTTTCACCCGTGAAGGATGCTCAGTGTTTTGAGAGGATAATCCGGATGTCTTTGGGCGGATGCGTAACAGCCCCGTCACGACATAGACTCCGGCGATATTTTCGACCTCTGACTTAAAACTTCGCAGCAGAGATCGAGTAAATTAAATCCCAGTGCACGTTATCTATCCTACACTTGCACAAAATAGTCTTGAACAAAGTACAGTAACTTTTAAGTTAGATATTCGAAAGTGCACTGTATGTTTTAGTTTCAGGTCACCTCGAGACTATTGTAGCCATCTCAGTCGCATCATTATCGACTGATACAGAGAAAAGGCCTATTAGGGGCCTACACTTTTTGGTTGCGTGCTGCTCAAGTGATGGCTACGTGCAACAGATTACCAAGGAATGCATGTTACGCTATAGCATGGATAATGTGGCATTAAGTAGATCAAGACTGACAAGGCCAAGATCCACAAAGCGAAGGCCAACGTCGATGTAGGCGGTTGGCCTACACGAACATTTAGGCATAGGTATAGAGTTGATCTGTCAAATCCCACTAAGATAATAAGTACACATGCAGTAGAGTAGGTCAGCCACAAAACGTCATGACGATTAAAAGTAACCCCATGTCATTACATGGAGTTCAATTTAAAAGACGGTGAACTGTAGTCGACTGTCAACAATACTTGAAAGTTAAATTTCAATTTGCACGTGTTCTGCTGAATAAATTGTAGGACGTCAGTTCCCCGTTGCACCTTAAATATGTATTTTCTTACCAGCAATTGTATGGACACGTAGGTGCATATATAGGCCCTAGGCCTACTTATAATGAAAATACAACATTTAAGTCCACACAACTCATTCATAGTTTAGCAATGTGCGCATGCATCAAACGGAAATTGCATGCTGGGGCAAATGTACGCGGTATTGGCGCTGGTTCACATAGCTGACTTTAACTTCAGACTTTCTGCCAACAGATTTAGATGAGTTCGGGGCCTGGACTAGTCACGTAAATTAATGGTCAAGATGGGATTAAAACACCAGAAAAGGAACATCTGTAGGTCCCTATTTCAGTGTCACCTGCAGTGGCCACAGCTCTGATCTGCCGTACAGGGTGACCTCGTTGTTCCTCTGACTGGTGTTAGTCTTGGCTTCTAGGAACATGAAACTGATAGACCATCTTAGATACAAAGGGGTCGTTAAATAGTTATTAGTCTAACAACACCGATGACAAGAGATTCAAGAAGGAAAGAATGTGTGTTCGTAATTAATCAATCAAAGCTATGCCATGGTCAACCCATCATTCAGGAATTAACTGTTATGCAACCTGCAACACCAGTTTCTCATTCTTCCTAATCAACACCTGAATACCATTCTATTTGACTGTGGTTGTGTCTTCATCAATCAATCAATCAATCAATCAATCAATCAAATTCGTTTATTCATACATTAAGCTGACACAGGCGCAACTTAGACAACTTATGGTGTCTTGCTCAACTCACAACTCTCTTGGAGGCAATACACGAATGTGCACTTAATAAATTCATATACACTTTCATTATAAGATTTTGTCTCATCAGGTTGCCAAGTGCTTAAAAGGAGTTTCCTTTGAAGAGGTACTATACAAAATTCTAATTAGAAGTCGCTTGTGATGCCTTTTACTCAAGATAGAACTGTGACAATTAATTACAGCAAAACTTCGGTGTATCGAACTCCGGTATTTCGAACTTGCTGTTGTATTGAACAACAGTAAATTGCCCGACCACAATCAATGAAAACACATAAAAACATAGCTCAGCTTTACTGAACCTGCTTATATCGAAGTCTCGCTGTTATCGAATGCTATATACGGTCCTTGTCGAACAGTGCATGGCCTGCAGATATATTGAAGTTGCAGGGCTGCTATGCAACTCGATACTATTGGCCTAACTGAGGCTGATGAATAACAAACAGATGCTTTGTTTCCAGACTGTCTAAGAGACAAACAAGACTGAATGACATGTATGTCTGGTCACCGGGAGAGGGTCACTTTATGTTTACATTGATTTCATATCTGTACCGTAGTCTTATTTTGTACACTGCAATCTCATTGCCGAGTGGCGGATTTAGCTATAAGAGCAAGGGTCGGCACCTCCGCGTCCTACTTGGTGTCTCTCGGTGCCTCTAAGGTCAACCCGGTGCATGATGAGCCGCATAAAATGGCGCCCCCTCTGGCATCCTCTTGCCCTACGCAAGCGGCCCTGGAACCGACTCTGCAAAGGCGTTCTATGGTTCTATATTACAAGAATTGAATGTGCTAAACCTACACGTTGTTAAATTAAATGCATCATTACGACATCTGATACAAAAGTGTACGATTTTATAATGGCGTCGCAAAAGAGAATCTGTCTGGGCCACTTTGTGGATGATAAAATAGACGCGTTGTATAATAGGCACTACAGGTTCATTAAGACAGACCTGTCTTGGATTATTTTATAAAACATTAGGCGTAGACCTACTTACAACATCCAATTGGTTCATCACTTGCATCTGCACAGTCTACTTTTCCATTGCAATATTCGAGAACTAGAATACAGTGACCATTGGTAAACTGAAATTGTTCCGGGAGACACGCTCTGTGACAAACAAGACGAAAGGCACCCTCAACAGAGTCAACATCCACTCCACTCTCGATTTCAATTGTACGCAGTTTACGTGTAAGAAAATTGTGATAATCACCTCATCAGCAGCAGCACCAGCACCACTTCAGCAACAAAAACCGTATTTCAAGCAGATATTCATTCATTTTTATTCATCCTCGATTAGGAATCCTAACAGATTACAACACAAGGTCAACCGATGGTAGACGAAGAACCTCAGGATATGTTAAATATATTTGAACTAAAGAACAGATCTTAACCACAGAACGTATCTTAACTAAAGAACTACCGTATCTTAACTAAAGAAGAGGTCTCAACTAAAGAGCATTATCTTAACTAAATAACACATATAAACTAAAGAACTGTCTTAACTAAAAAAACATATCCTAACTAAAGAACTACCCTATCTAAACTAAACAACAAATCTAAACTAAAGAACCATCTTAACTAAAGAACACATCTAAACTAATGAACCATCTTAACTAAAGAACACATCTAAACTAAAGAACCATCTTAACTAAAGAACACATCTAAACTAAAGAACTATCTTCACTAAAGAACACATAATAACTAAAGAACATATCTTAACTAAAGAACACATCTTACCTAAATAACTATCTTAACTAAACAACATATCTTAACTAAAGAACGCTCTTAACTATAAAAAAAACTTATCTTAGCTAAAGAACTATCCTATCTTAACTAAGCAACACATCTAAACTAAAGAACCATCTTAACTAAAGAACACATCTAAACTAAAGAACATATCTTAACTAAAGAATACATCTTACCTAAATAACTATCTTAGCTAAACAACACATCCTAACTAAAGAACATATCTTAACTGAACAACACATCCTAGCTAAAGAACTCATCTTAACTAAAGAACTGTCTTAACGTAAGAATACATCATAACTAAGACATAACTTAACTAAAGAACACATCCTAACTAAAGAACATATCTTACCTAAAGAACACATCTTACCTAAAACATATCTTAACTATAGAAAACATCTTAACTAAAGAATATATCTTAACTAAAACATATCTTAACTAAAGAACACACCCTAACTAAAGAATATATCTTAACTAAAGAACACGTCTTACCTGAAACATATCTTAACTATATATAGAACACATCTTAACTAAAGTATATATCTTAACTAAAACATATCTTAACTAAAGAACACATCCTAATTAAAGAACATATCTTAACTAAAGAACACGTCTTACGTGAAACATATCTTAACTAAAGAGCACATCTTAACTTAAGAATATATCTTAACTAAAGAACACATCTTAACTAAAACATATCTTAACTAAAGAACACATCTGAACTGAAAACCATCCTAACTAAAGAACACATCTTAACAAAAAAAGCATATCTTAAAGAACTATCTTAACTTAAGAATATATCTAAACTAAAGAATTCTTAACTTAAGAACATATCAAAAATAAAGAATTATCTTTAAAGAACACATCATAACTAAAACATATCTTATCTAAAGAACACATCTAAACTAAAGTAAAGAACCACCTTAACTAAAGAACACATCTTAACTAAAGAATATAGCTTAACTAAAAAATATCTTAATTAAAGAACACATCCTAACTAAAGAACATATATTAAAGAACACATCTTACCTAAAACATATCTTAGGTAAAGAGCACATCTTAACTAAAGAATATATCTTAACTAAAGAACACATCATAACTAAAACATATCTTAACTAAAAAAACACATCTCAACTGAAAAACCATCGTAACTTAAGAACATATTTTAACTAAAGAACATATATCTAAACTAAAGAACACATCTTAACTAAAGAACATATCTTAACTAAAGAACTATCCTAACTTAAGAATATATCTAAACTAAAGTTCTTACTCTTAACTTAAGAACATATCAAAAATAAAGAACTATCTTTAAAGAGCCCATCTTAACTAAAACATATCGCAATTAAAGAACACATCTAAAATAAAGAACCATCTTGACTAAAGAACACATCTTAACTAAAGAACGTAACTTAACTAAAGATCACATCTTAACTAAAACATATCTTAACTAAAGAACACGTCTGAACTGAAAGACCATCCCAACTAAAGAACACATCTTAACTAAAGAACATATCTTAACTAAAGAACTATCCTAACTTAAGAATATATCTAAACTAAAGTTCTAACTCTTAACTTAAGAACATATCAAAAATAAAGAACTATCTTTAAAGAGCCCATCTTAACTAAAACATATCGCAATTAAAGAACACATCTAAAATAAAGAACCATCTTGACTAAAGAACACATCTTAACTAAAGAACGTAACTTAACTAAAGATCACATCTTAACTAAAACATATCTTAACTAAAGAACACGTCTGAACTGAAAGACCATCCCAACTAAAGAACACATCTTAACTAAAGAACATATCTTAACTAAAGAACTATCTTAACTTAAGAATATATCTAAACAAAAGAACTCTTAACTAAAGAACATATCTTAACTAAAGAACTATCCTAACTTAAGAATATATCTAAACTAAAGTTCTAACTCTTAACTTAAGAACATATCAAAAATAAAGAACTATCTTTAAAGAACCCATCTTAACTAAAACATATCGCAATTAAAGAACGCATCTAAACTAAAGAACCATCTTAACTAAAGAACACATCTTAACTAAAGAACGTATCTTAACTAAAGAACACATCTTTACTAAAACATATCTTAACTAAAGAACGTATCTTACCTAAAGAACACATCTTAACTAAAACACATCTTAGCTAAAGAACATATCTTAACTAAAGAACTATCTTAACTTAAGAATATATCTAAACTAAAGAACTCTTAACTTAAGAACATATCAAAAATAAAGAAATATCTTTAAAGAACACATCATAACTAAAACATATCTTATCTAAAGAACACATCTAAACTAAAGTAAAGAACCACCTTAACTAAAGAACACATCTTAACTAAAGAATATGTTCTTTAGTTAAGATATGTTCTTAAGTTAAGAGTTCTTTAGTTTAGATATATTCTTAAGTTAAGATAGTTCTTTAGTTAAGATATGTTCTTTAGCTAAGATGTGTTTTAGTTAAGATGTGTTCTTTAGTTAAGATACGTTCTTTAGTTAAGATGTGTTCTTTAGTTAAGATGGTTCTTTACTTTAGATGCGTTCTTTAAACGTTCTCTAAACTAAAGAACACATCTTAACTAAAGAACACATCTTAACTAAATAACTATCTTAACTAAAGAGCACATCTTAACTGGAGAACTATCCTAACTAAAGAAAACATCTAAGCTAAGGAACTAGCTTAACTAAAGAACACATCTTAACTAGAGACCATAATTATATTAACCAAAGAACACATCTTAACTAAAGAACTATAATAACTAAAGAAAACATCTAGTAAGCAAGTGTTTAACTACCTGCCTTTTAAAACGGTTTTAGACAATCACCTCGCTGACCTTTCCGTCTCTCATGGAAGGTTGAAGGAAGAAGTGTTTAAAAAACTAACAAATTTAGAAATTTAGATACGGACGTCTGTACTGGTTTTAACCCCTTCCCCTATCCGCATTTGCCCGCATTTTGGTGACCCTCCCTTCCTCCCCATTATGGACGTCCCTTATGGATGACCTCTGAAGCCTTTCTCAGGCGATCGCCTAGAAATGCCGCCATCACATCGTCGAGTACAAACTGCAATATGATTGGCTGCGGCATATGATGGCCGCACATCCTCTGGTTCATAGCATAACATAACAAGGGCTTTAAGTGGTTCAGAAGACGTGTAGTCTGTGTTAGAACCACTGCAAATTAACATCGAACGCTTAATAACCCAATTTTCCTAGCTTATTCTTAAAAGCTGTGATAATGCCCACTGAGACATTACTGTCATCCAAACCATTCCACAGGTCTACAACTCTTGCACTAAAGAATTTCTGCCCTAATCTTCCTTTCGACCTCTTAAATAATTTATACCTGTGCCCCCGTGTTGCCTTGTTTTGTGCTAATTCAAAGAATGTTTCCCACTGCAGTGCTTCCTTTCCAGTGATAATATCATAAGCTTCGATTACATCTCCTCTGCTCCTCCATCTCTCCAGTGTTGTTAGTCCACACCTTTTCAACTTCTCTTCATAACTCAAATCCTTGCAGCCCCAAATCATTTTTGTAGCTCTTCTTTGGACTTTCTCCACCTTTTCAATGTCCTGTTTCAGGTATGGATTCCATACCTGAATACAGTATTCCAACTGCGGCCTAACCAGTGATTTGTACAACCTTATTATTGTATCATTGTCTCTGATGACTATTGTCCTTCTTATCATACCTAAAGTTGAGTTAGCCTTTTTCGAAGCTTCAGCACATTGCCTTGAGGGTTTTGCACTCTTGTGCATAATCACTCCCAAGTCCCTTTCTTCCTCACTTTCAATACCTTACCTCCCATTTCATATGAAAACTCGCTGTTTCTCTTCCCCATATGCATCACTGAACACTTTCCAAATTAAAGAGCATTTGCCAGTCCTGTGACCATCTGAACATTCTTCGTATATCTTCCCGCAGTATCTCTGCTTCTTCTTCGTCATCCACTGCTCTACATAGTTTTGTACCACAAAATCCCATCGTCTATGTCATTAATAAAAAAGTACGAACAGCAGTGACCCAAGCACTTCGATAAAGGATTATGGAGTTCAAGGCTAAGAATAGGTGGTGCAAGGCTAATGTGCAATCAATCATTCATTCGATCATAAATCGATCGTTGTTTAAAAGTAAGAAAATTCATATCCTAGTTAGGCCTATGCCAATGTTTTTTGTAAAATCTGAACAGTTTCGCGCCTGACGATATCTTTAGCTCATTTACTTCGCTTAAACTATAGAACAAACAAGCAATCAATTTACGTTTTCACTAATTATCACATTTCTGGCCAATCTCAGCATCTTTTTCGACGGCCCTACTATAATCCACTAATAATAAATATTACTTTCAGAGCCGGATCAACAAATGTGGTGGCCCCGTACAGTTAAACTGTGGGGGCCTCAGCCCCTCAGAACCATAATATAAGGGAACATAAAACGTGTTATATTCAACAATTCGTCTACTATTAATAAAAAAATAGGCTTAATAGGCTTAGGCTAACAATATAGTCTTAACTCTTAACTGCATGATTAATCACAGTGTCTGCAGTTAACATATTGTAACAAAACTAACAGAGAGCTAAAAGCAACAACAATTGACAATATGATTCAAATTGTCATGGAATTTACACACATACTTTGCGAGCCTTTGGCTTACAAATTCATCAGTTATATTGACAAATGGAGGCTCACGTAGTAGGCCCTATGTCACTTTCAACGCTCAACAATGTCAAACAAGTCTGGCTTCCGACATTGACGTTCTTAGTCTGTTTTTAATCAATTTGAGTTTTGAAACCCGTCGTTCACTGCTGCAGTTTGCCACCATCAGAGCAAGATATATTCGCAGTGCCATCTCAACATTCGGAAAGGTATCCTTGAGTCTCTCATTGTGATTAAACGGTAAAGGAACAGCTATGGTGACGTTTCATTTACCATTTTATAATGTGTCGCATAGCATTTGAGACAGGTAGTAAGTGTTTAAATAAGCAAGTAAAAATAGATCTTACTAGCATTTCTTGCTGATTTTGAGATTAATCTGCCTGATAATTGAAACTCCAATAGGGGTCCACACATGTGCGAAAGTTGTGCATTTGTGCATATTAAAATGAGTAGTTTCGAATAATTTGTTCTGAGTTTTTTGCTCATTTTACAATTAGACTTAACAAATAACAATAATCTATATATATAAAGAAGAAACTCTGTCTGTCACAGCGACTTTGACCGGGATGCATTTCTACAGTTTTACAGCTTTTCACTCGAAACCTTCACTACTGTGTCGGGGTGGGCATGACACACCCAGTGGTCGGCTTCGCGTCCCCCCTTTTCACCGCTACCATGGTGTCCCGGGCAAAAACCTACCCGGCCGATGCATTTTTACCTGGTCATAAAAACTTACACTGAACATTTAAACATTTTATTTTCACTCACCAGATGGCGCCGCCCGAGAAGATTGTTTCACGACCAATTCTCTATCACCGGCGGTCCGGCACGCATTTCTAAAGATTCGCCAGATGGCGCAGCCGTATGGATTTCAACTTTTACCTAAATTTGTTGCTTATTCTCTACAGGGATTGAAACTTATAACCCGGGCTGGTGGATGGAGGGTGGATGGAGGGTGGATGGAGGATGCTGGTTGATGGAGGGTGGATGAAGGATGCAGTTGGATGGAGGGTGGATGGATGGAGGATGCTGGTGGATGGAGGGTGGATGGAGGATGCTGGTGGATGGAGGGTGGATGAAGGATGCAGTTGCATGGAGGGTGGATGGATGGAGGATGCTGGTGGATAGAGGGTGGATGGAGGATGCTGGTGGATGGAGGGTGGATGAAGGATGCAGTTGGATGGAGGGTGGATAGATGGAGGATGCTGGTGGATGGAGGGTGGATGGAGGATGCTGGTGGATGGAGGGTGGATGAAGGATGCAGTTGAATGGAGGGTGGATGGATGGAGGATGCTGGTGGATGGAGGGTGGATGGAGGATGCTGGTGGATGGAGGATGGATGAAGGATGCAGTTGGATGGAGGGTGGATGGATGGAGGATATTCGCTACAGGGATTGAAACTTATAACCCCGGGCAACGCCGGGTAAACCAGCTAGTTATAAATAATACTGAAAAAAATTTGTTTGCATGTGTGGGGCCCCTCAAGTGTGGAGCTCCTGTTCGGCCGAACATGATGAACACGCCTTAATCAGCTTCTGATTACTTTTTCGGCTTTGCGTTCTAAAACCAATTTCCCTTGTAGTGAATTTTACATCTACCATGTAATGTAATATAATGGAGTATTTATACAGCGCCTCTTAAGTACCTCACAGAAGCGCTAAACACGAGGCTAACAGTCAGTTCAACAAATGCGTTTTTTAGCAAATTAGCAGTCTTGTTGTCCTCGAGACCAAAGTCTTGGTCTCGAGTGCACTCGAATTCGTTTTTAAAAGTCTTGGTCTTGAGACCAAAAGTCAGGGCATATTTTAACTGTATAACTATTTGGACAAATGTCCCAGTAGTCTTAGGATTTGTCCCAGTAGTTAGCTGATTTGTCCCAGGCAATGTATGTATAAAGTATAACTAGTGGGACAAATGTTGCAAGAGTTTAAAGATTTGTCCCAGTAGTAAAATCAGAATTAGTAAAAGGCATTGTCATGAAATTCCCAAAAAAGGTCATCAACTTTTTTGGGGGGGGAAGAATTTGTAAAAAAGGTACATTTTCTAGATGAATTCCTAAAAAAGGTAATGACATTATTGTTGAATGACCTATTGGTTGGGAGACCTGAGAAAAGTTGTAAAGAGAAGGTGATGACTAATAAATAAAGTCATAAACTTTTTTTGGAGATGAATTCGTAGAAAAATCATAAAGTTTGTAAGTTTGTGGAGATTAATTCCAAAAAAACGTCTTCGACCAGACCATGGCCGACTTTCTCCCACCCACCTCTCAGACAAGAGCGCCACCACTGAAAGTGTTTCAGAGACGAGTTCCAAAAAAAGATCAGACCCATGACTGATTTTGTCCCAGTAGTCTAAATTCCTTAAAATATGCACTGCCAAAAGTCTTAGTCTTGAAGTTCAAAGTCTTGGTCTCCGTCTTGCAAGACCAAGACTTTTGTCAATATGAACAGTCATTTAACAAACGCAAGAATTTTAAAAAATTATCCAATGATTACTAATACAATTACTTTTTACACGGTGTGAATGAAGTTTAATGTTGCTTTGGACAATTATTTTGACTTCCGGTTATTTACCATGGAATGATCTCAAAACAGACTCACGATTTGTACATTTACATCCAGTGCTTGAAAAGCTGCTGTGTGAGCCAGCGATTTCAGCACCTGTAGAACGTATTCTTTCACATGGCGGAATTTATGAGGCCTCTTGGTCAGAAAATTCTGAGCGAATTGGCTTTTATAAAATGCAATTATGCAACAGGCATTTAGAATAACATTTCGCATGAAGGACTTTGTAAACACGAATTCATTCGGAATTCTCTTCAGTCTGCATTTAGAGTTGTTTTGCTTGAATAAAATAAGACTCATGTTTTCATTAAAATAGCGAGTAGTCCGACTTGACAATTTTTTTAGTAAGGAATAGAAGTCTGGACATGATTGGGATTTTTTGGGTTTTGGTCTGGGTCTTGAGGTTCAAAGTCTTGGTCTTGAGGTTTAAGGTCTTGACAAGACTGGTTCTTAGTAGTCTAGAAAAAGCAGCAAAATCTCTAATGTTATTAGGGTCACGCAGCCATAATGCGTAATTTGTTGGGGTAGGCCTACGAGTGGTACCCGTACCCCCAATTTTTGGACTAAGGGTAGGCCTGCCATACTCCCACTTTTTGAACAATGCCAATCAATATTTTATTATTTTGCCTTCCCAGAGATGCTCCATGCCGAAAGCGAAAGCGGAGACGAAATTTATACCTCGATCCTCCCACTTTTTATACCAAAGTTACGCCCCTGCCAGCAGCGAGAGTGGAAGGCCATTCCAGATCGCCGGTGGTGCAGTTGAAAACCCCCGATAATGCCTATCCTTATTCTTAGATGCCTATCGCATTATCTGGGGTTTCGGAAACGCGGCACAATTACTTCATTTACCCAAGCTGATCTCAGCGTTCGACGCCCAGGCTGAGTACCAACCAAACGGCACAACTCAGTAATGTAATCCATACAACAGTTTCAAATAGAGCAGCGTGAATTAAGACATTCTTGTCAACTAACCGGTAGGCTACTATTTTCGCAACCGTAGTTCAGCCTTCCAGAAAACATAACAATCGAAGGCATGATGTCAAGATAAAACCTTGTCCATTCCGATTAAGAGTGAAAGTCATTTTGTAAGGCAAGCTATATTTCTTGGCTACGGCTCTTACAGCTTATAGTAACAGCGTGCATAACGAATTAACTCCAGTTACTAATCACTAATCAAAGTCGTCTTGCGAGGCAGGCTTTAAAACGCGCATAGGGTCAGGCCGAATGAGCGGCATATTGGAAAGAAGCCACGACCGTAACTAAGAAAATCGCAATGACGTCATCTCATATTAACAATTCGATGCTAATAATATTAATACAGTGAAATGACGTCACTTCAGTCGTATGAGTAATATGAAAAATTTCTACCACGGGTACACATTAATCATTGACCTAAGATAATTAGATGACCTCGTCGAATAATATGTCTGGGAATTAGAACCAGTTTCAAGTAATGTGGCTGGCCGGAGTTCAAATTTTTTATAAACTATGAGCCCAATTTGAAACTAATTCTTTCCTAACAGGAAGCCAGTGCAAAGATTTAAGCACAGAGATTCAAATTGGGATGTATTATTAGTTATGGCACATCTAGCCAGATTCATGGGCGTCTGGAGGGTGAAGGAGGGCATTTGCCCCTGGATTTTGCAAATATTTTACAAAAATAAAATATTTTGATTATTATGATTATTACAACAGTCCCAACATGATTTTCAATGCGGAAAAAACACTTAATTATTTAGGTAAAGTCCTTGATCATTATTTATTTCTAGATTTTTTCTATGCATTTTTTCTATGCAAAAACGTCATTTTGCCCCCTCCCCAATTTCGCCCCTATAAATTTTTTTCCCACTAAAAAAATTCATGTGGACGCCTATGGCCAGAATTCTTGGACTCTGTTCACTCTGCAGCTGCTTTGCCTCGGCATGTTTGACTTAATACCGATACCAGTAAAAAGCAAGTTACAGTAATCTAGAGTTTCTAGACAACTGGAAATCAATGCATTTGTATCTTATTCAACATGTAACGTAGGGGGCCGTCCATATATTACGTACGCACTTAGGGGGGTCGGATTTTGGCGATTTTGCGTACGGGTGCGGACGGGGGTCGGCGAAATGTGTACGTACGCAAAATAAATTTCGAATTATGACGTCCACATTAGCCTATTTATAACTGTATTGTCCTATAGTCGTCCGATGGCATTTTATTACATTATATAAAAGCCATGTGCAGTTATTCTGTGCTGTGAACGAGATACCTATAATTTGTCTATATTGGCCCTCACTCATCCTTCAATCTGGCCTAAAGTGCAGAGAGACACTTTCTGCGGCTGGTCTTCTGGGGGGGGGGTGTGCGTCAAGCGTACGTACGCAGGGGGGGGTGGGGAAGAAAGTACGCTTGCGGACGGGGGGTGGGGGGTCAAATTTTCCCGAATTTTTGCGTACGTAATATATGGACGGCCCCGTAGGATTTATCTGCGCCGTCGCGCTTTGCGTAATATCCTGCACAACTGTGCGAGGAGAAATACAATTACATAACGAGGAGTAATTTTCAACTAAGCAGCAGTCTGTTGATTGAGTTAGTGAAAATGCCAATCAACATTATAATATTGTGCCTTCCCAAAGATTGCAGTCACCACCTTGCTTTGTGCATGCAAGAAATTGGTACCCACCACTTTTACACCAAAGTTACACCACTGCTAAGACAGTTGTATGAAGTTTGACGGCTTCAGTTCACGGTGTATAAGGTGGTCTCAGACGCACCTTGCGTGGAGCTGTGATTTTTGGAGCTTTGCATTACATTACATGTTCAATCTCGCCTATTTCGAACCTGATATACAGAACTGTTGACGATGGTCCCTCGAGGTTTGATACACTGAAGTTTTGCTGCAACAGGTTCGTTTACACTGCAGACTTTGTCTTCACACTTCCTGGCAATATATGATTATGCACTTGTATTGTATTGTATTTGGATATTTATAAAGCGCTTCTAGCGGGAGGGCCCAGTGCGAGAGACCCCCGAGAGAAAAAGCAAGTTTTAAGAAAGGTAAAAGAGGAAGAGACATTACCTGAGAGGCTGAGAGAATACAAGAACGAACGACTTAGCCTCAGCGTATTTACATAAATTGTTGGATCAGCATCTGAACTGAAACCTTTTAAACCACTAATTCAACAAGCGTCCTTAGTCAAAATAAAAAGTAACACCAAATAATGTTAATTATATAAACCTAGCCTAGATAAGCAAACAAGTAGATGATTCAGAACTTTATTCAGAAAGTGAAATGAACCAACAGCATTCAACTGTAAATTGTTTACCTGTCGCCGATCTGTTTCAATTTATAACCAGTTTTTGTATAGTTTCCAATATAGCCTTAGAACAGAACTCTTGGCTTATGCAAACAATTCAGAGAAAAATCACATAAAACACTGGAATTTCCAATTCTACAATTCTACAAGTAGAGTCCCTCAGGTGTTCCTTCATTCTTGCGGTACAGGACGTTTTCTTTGGCCTTCTTGAAATCCTCATTTGTCACTTTCATGCGTCTCTCTCTCAGGGCAAGGAGTCCGGCTTCCGTGCAGATTGCCTAGAAAGTAACAGTGTAAAAATTACCCTTTTCTCTAAATAAAAATGCATTTGGAGGGAAATGGGACTCTCAATATTGGACAGAAAGTTTGGAACTACCAACAAAACACAAGAAAACTTTTTACATAATGCTATAACCTTAGAATTAAATGGAGATACTCAGACTACAAAATGTATTGTACGCGTTTTGACCTTTTTTTACACAACTGTTGGTTGTCAGGGCTTTGGAAGTATCGATCTGCCAGTAGCCAGAGAATTATTTGGTTCTGGTGACTGGTTAATAGGAATTTTTTTACACTGTGTACCCAACGAGGGTATGAATCGCTGGAAAGTTGTTTTAATGGGTAACAGAAATTGAACAAAGAACCTGAGAAAAATCACGTCTTACCTTGATATCGGCTCCAGAGAGATCGTCCTTGGCCATGATGTAGTCTTCGAGATTAACATCTTCAGCTAGGGTCATACGACTAGTATGGATCGTGAAGATACGTCTCTTGGTCTTTTCATCTGGCAGTGGAAACTCGATCTTTCTGTCTATTCGTCCAGGACGAATTAGAGCTGGATCAAGCGTTTCAATTCGGTTTGTAGCCATGATCACCTAAATAACACGCATCATGACATGACCACAATAAGCAACAGCACTTGAACAAGTCCCAATTTAACCATATGCTTAAATTTTGCAAACAAGCAGCCCGCAACGGTCTTTTGATGGAATAGCGAAAAGGTTAATATTGATTTGCTTGCTTCTAAACCTCTGAACCAGATCAAAATTCGATTCAACAAGAGATGTGGAAATTTACTACATCAGGTCTAAATTTATATGTAACCTTAACTTTCACCCTTTGCTCTGACTTACTTTGACATCGCCTTTCGAATCAAATCCATCCAGCTGATTAAGCAGTTCTAACATGGTACGTTGAATTTCACGCTCCCCACCCGAGTTAGATTCATATCTAAAAGAAAGACAGGAAGACACAAATACAATGCTTGCCTCTAATTCAAGTCTGACATCTGGCATGTACGTCTCTTATTAATACTAATGTCAATACCTAAAAGGCATAACGTAAGCTAGTATGCACAAAATATGGTTCATAAGCATACATTCATTAACTTATATTTGAACATTCCAAATAATAAAAAGCAATTTTAATGAAAATGATCAGTCTGCACTTTAGAATACTGATTACTGTTAGATGGAGGAAAATGTGAGGAAACAGTAAAAATGAACAGAGTAAAGAGAAATTCCTTTTATAGCAACAAACCCAATCCTAGAAAATACTTGCATCTTTGTTGTTAGAAACTTAAGATATATAACAGAACAACATGCATCTGAAACATTGCCTTTATATTACATGACCTGCCAGGGTTTGAACCATGTACATATCATAAGGCTTATTTCTTTCAACTGCCCTTGTCATTTTGTGCTCAACTTATCTGATCTACTGGATGTTGATCTGATTACAGGGCTTGGTTTTAGCTTGGTTTTGGTGCACCATTGGTTGATGCCTTGTGCATTAGACACCGGTCTAATAGAATTTACTAATTAATAATAATAATAATAATTTCCCAGAAGAACCAAACCTTTTTGTTCCAACAGCGTCTATTTCATCAATGAAGACAATCGATGGTGCGTGTTCTTCAGCGACTCGAAAAAGCTCACGAACGAGCTTCGGACCATCTCCCTGAAAGGAAACAAGCAGTATGATTATTTTCCTGCTGCTAAATACTTTTTTTTATTAAACTGGATATTGACAATCATCTAAATAATTTAAAGATCTCCCTCAATTCTAAAATCTCATCATTCAGATAATTTCTAGTAAATTTTACAACCTACCAGATATTTTTGTATAAGTTCAGAACCAACAACTCTTAGAAAAGTGGCTGATGTCTGATTGGCAACTGCTTTTGCCAAAAGCGTCTTTCCTGTCAAATACAAAAAATAAAAAGAAGTAATGATATCTGTAAAACCAAGAACCTTTATCACAACCACCGACATCAAGTTCTGTGTATGTCACAGACTACTTTAGTCATCAATTGTTCGATTTCACCAGCAGATTAGGGGTCGTCCACAAAGGACGTCCGCAAAATATGACCTACTTTGGACCCCTCCCTCCCCGTTGTCCATATTTGACCTTACCCCTCCCTCTCTCCCCTTTGCGGTTGTCCGATTTTTAATGTCATCATTATTTTGACAATTATTCCACAGTTTGTGTGCACGTTTAAGTGACAGTTTGGGTTTCATATCGCAGGATGTGCAATAAAACAGCCTCTTAAAGTCGCAGTAAAGGTTATACCATGCATGAGGTTTTAGGCAACCATTTCACTGACCTTTTGTCTTTCAGAGAAGGTTGAAACAAGTGGTGTTTAAAAAACTATTAAATTTAAAAGTTTAGATGTGGACGTCCGCAATGGTCATAACCACTTACCAGTTGTCTGCATTTCGATTCCTCCTCCCACCCCCTTATTGCGGACGTCCTTTATGGATGACCCCTTACTTTGTCTAAACATGGAATTTACTCAGCTGGAGTTTGCTTTTGCAAGGTTTGCATATCGGACTTATTCTTTGTTTATTTCGAGTGTTTGACAGTATTTTCTTTACATGTGTCTGTGGCCTATGTGATTATGAGAAGGACTTCCTGATGTATGGTCAAGTATAAGATCTATGGAAAGTGTATATCGTCTGCAGCCAGGTAATTTTCATCTTGGCAGAGAGGCATTTAACGTTTTAACAGCTGCATTGGTTACCCATTAGCTTTTAGTACATTTTCGTCATGAAAGTTTTATCCAGATACAGGCACATTACAACTTATATTCCCACAGCATAAATAATGTCTGGCGAGAATGACAAGCCTGCAAAATAACCATAACCATGTGGGGCGTGGTTGCTCAGTGGTAAGTTCGATGCCTTGTGACCGGAGGGTTGCAGGTTCGAATCCCACTCTAGCCGCTGCGTATGGACCTTGGGCAAGTCCTTCACTCGCGATTGCTCGTGGCGTTCGGCGTGAAAATTCTGGCACAGTATCGAATGCTGTAGTCGTGAGTGCCTCTGAGTAGTGTAGTAGACTTCGAGAGGCGCTATAGAAATATCCGGAATAAATAAATAAAATAAATAACAACAAATAGCTAATGTACACTTTGAACTGTGTTCATAACACAAGAAGTACACAACACACAAGTTCTGCTTAAAAGCAATCACCTCATTTCAACAACAAAAATGTTGTTTCACACTTTAAGATGAGTGCATACTAAAAGTGACTGGGAAAACAATGTAGCACATCGTTAAAAGTGTTAAGTTGAAAACAGCAAATTTAATTCAGGACTCAAAAGTGTATCGTTTGCTCTGAAGATATCAGACAAAGTCAAATACATATTTTACAGATAATAAAAAATTTAAAATTTCATTATACAGATGTAATCGTAATCGTAATTGCAAATTTACATAGCACCATATCAAGACAGACTTATCAGAGGCACTCCCGACCTACCACATTGAAACCAAGATCTTAAGTAGCCACTGCAGATAATCCCACATGCACTTGGATATATGACCAAATTTCGGAATGCTGCCAATCAGCTAAGTAATACCGACTGAAGCTGATTTATGCAGGAATGAGTTTGACCTACATAAATGGCATTGACCATGTAGTCACCCCCGGAGCACATGAATGCATGCACCAGAGTTGTTGCTGCTCCAGATGTGAAACAATACTAGAGTTCTTGCAATCACCCATATAACGTATTTAAGCAAAGAAAAGCGACAACATTTTGCCACAGATAATAAATTAATCAACATTTTACCTGTTCCAGGTGCACCATAAAGAATTACACCTTTTGGTGGTTTAATTCCCATCTCCTCATAGTATTCTGGATGAGTAAGGGGAAGCTCCACAGATTCCTATTACAAAAAGTATTAACCAAAGGTGACTAAAGCCCAGCTGTACCAACATTGCCAAAATGCTGATAATTGGTTTTACTTCAATCTTATTGAGATAATAATCACATAAACGATATGCTCATCTCCCTGATTGAACTTCTATCACCAGAAAGGAAAAAACTTAAATTGGTGAAAGAACCTAATTTAATCTAATGACTTCTATAGCACCGTTATCAAATACATAAGGCACCAATTGATGGTTGCTTCAAGTTTCACTGCAGTCAAAGTTCATTTAACAGAAGCCACGTCAAAATTCGACAAGTCAGAGAAACGAGAAGTCAAGTCACGGAGGCAAGCAAGTTGAAACAGATGAAATTTTAATTACATTCCAAATGACTTTAGAGAACTGACTGAATGCACAAAACTGGGCAGTTAATTCCAATGTTTCATCCCAACCACCAAGGATGCCCGAGACCAAAACACTGTTTTGGTGTGAGGCACAACAAGAGTCAGGGCATTTTCTGATTGAACTCAACATTTGCTGGCACATGGGGTGAGCAAGAAGCAGTCATAAAATTTAAATTGGCTTGTCTGACTTATAAATATCCTAAACACAAGTGCTCCTACCTACCTTCAACCATTAGCCTCTCCTTATGCCCCATCCACAGCCTGCAAACTTTGGGTACGTTTTTTGGCTGAATCACGATGCAGAACTGTCATGGGCTCTTGTACATTCCACACTGTTCCCTCAAGGAATAGAATGGACTACCATTGTTTCTGTGAAGCTCAAATTTTTTCTCCTTAGAAACTCACTATTTCTCACTGCTTTTCTAACATATGGACATTTATATTCCATTGCAACTGGTTAAAGACTAACCCTGCCTCAGATTCGTATTTGTGTATTACTTTGCACATGTTACACATTTACACTGTATTAATAATAACACTATTAATAATAATAATAATAACACTAATAATAATGGTTGAATAGTAATGGGTAGTAGTAACTATGGGCAAGTTTTTTTTACCTCAAAATGATAAACTTTCAATACTGCTTTCAATACAGCACAGCATCGATTCATAATAGAAAAGTAATCTAGTAGAATATCAAACACCCAAGACTTAGGGCTAATTTTTCACTTAAATTTGAAGTTAATACCAAATTTTGTGATCTGCCTACTTTGATTTCCTGTATCTGTTGGTCAAGTCCCCCAATATCAGCATATGTCTCCTGTGGTGCTTTTTCTAGCTTCATGACAGTGACCATCGGGTCAGTGTCATCAGACAACACTCCAACCACAGCATGGACTTTGTGGTTCAACAGCACTGAACAACCTGGCTCCAGCTGATCCTTGTCAACAAAGGACAGAATACTGACATAGTGTTCACTTCCAACAGAGGTCGAAACTATGGCATGGTTGTCATCGATGATCTCTTCCAGACTTCCAACTGACATCGGTGTTCCTCTCAGATCATCAACCTTTGACCTCTCCTCCTAAAATATCCACTATCATATAATTCAATATCTTGAATGTATAGCTTTAAAAACAGAATCTCTCTCTCCATTATCAGCAGTTATTTCTTTGCAAGAATTCAATAAATATTTGTAAAAATTAGAAGTCATCCTGGAAAAAATATAGCCTCAATAAAGGCCACTTTGATATCACAATGTACCAATAAAATGTAAACTTTCACAAAACGTTTCAAAATAGGCTGTTCTTGGCTTTAATGTTTATTTGTAGCCATATAGCTATTTATGCAAAATGGTACTGCTGGAAATATAAAATAAGTCATGCCTGTCCACTTTTACAAAAGTAAACCATTAGGTTATATACATTACATCAACAGAAGGTCACTTCCTTATTCCCAAGCCCAAGAGGCAGCAAACATGAACAAGTATCCTCAACGGTTAAAATATTTAAATATCTTTCCTTTCCATTCATCTTTTCAGCACTGCAGATTATGCACTGGGTAGACCAAACACTTTACAAGCTACACACAAATCGCTCCTTCAAAAAGACACATCCCTATGAGTCATTATGAAAAAAGTAACTTATAGTCCAGGAAATATGGTAATAGATTAACAACCAAATCCAAGATTAAGGATCAGTTGCTCAGTGTGTCATCATGCCAAGTATGATAACGTACCTCTTGTTTTTCCTCTTGGGGTTTCAGCCTCTCCTGGTTCTTGATGAATTCTTCTTCCATCAATAGATAATCTTTAATTCTTTCTAGCTTCAGTAATTTGAGACGGCATCTCGTGTGTGGAGTCACTGCAAACATGAAAAAGAAGTTTAAATTTAGTTTTATAACTTTAGCAACGAGTATATAATTACTTAACAGTTTCATATCATATGAGCATTGGAAGCATGCTTTCAAAACTGCAACTGATTGGAATCATCATTCACAATCTTTGTGTGCCTCTCAACAGAGACTTATGGATGGCAGATCAAGTGCACTTCCTATGCAGATCCTCTTTCCACCAGTTGTTCCAGAGACAGGTCAGACATATGGTGAAATCTATCATTCAGCGCTGCAGTGACCCTCATTCAATCGTTTACCTTAACTTGCCAGGATTATTACAATTCAATCCTCAAAGGGTTTCGTTTGCACCAGCTCCTATCCCCCCCATACTGTCCCCAAACTAGCATTAGCCAATAAGCCAAAATATTCGCATATATCGCAATATACGCAAGAGATGATACACCAGCTTCCTGTTGCCGAGTTTATTTCTTTCAAGCTCCCATCGCTGGCACATGCCTCAAATGTTCGCAACTGCATCTGCATACATTCAGCCATCGTCAAGGTGACCATCAACTGTAGATCCAACACTCAAGCAACTGTCAATGCAGCTCATTTAGAGCCCCCAAATACTTGAAAAGGTAACATCAGACAATTTGCCTCTCTCTGTGTCTGGCAAGTTGTAGTAGTCATTGCCCAGTTGTTGTGCACAAGTGTTTTTTATGTTGTGGTTGTATTCATTCTTGGCCAAGTATGACGCCAAGGTCAAGGAGAGAGGAGAAGGTAACCTGAGGAACTCAGCCACAAGAGCATTAGAATCAACTTTAGCCCACTGCTGTCTCGTACCCAACCAAATAAGCAGTTTGACGACATCCAGGACACAAGCGCACCCATAGCAAATAATTAAGTACATCCCTGACTCATGCAGCTGTGACAGCACCAAAGGCAGTGCAAGGACGTCATCAAAATGAGATTGGCTCAGAAGGGCATGAGAAGCTAAGAGTACTAATACCTGACATATAGAGGATATAAAGCAGAGGGCCCAAAGCCAAACCCTAGTGCAGCCAAATGGAGCAGGCATCCAGCAAGTCCTAGAAACCACATAAGATGTGCACCCATGTACAAAAAAGTCAAGCCATTCATTCCAGCAGATTATCAGCAATACCACAAGGGACATAAAGTCGCCTATGCAGTATATTATGATCAACTACGTCAAATGCCGCACTGACGTCAAACAAGGCTAGAAGTGAAACCTGGATCCTATCCATGGTCACATAAATGTCAGAAAGTCAGTGTAGCAGAAGGGTCTGTCGAGTAATCCTTACAGAAGCCAGACTGACACACCAGGAGCAAACTATTAGACTCAAGGTAAGTAGCCTACTGGTAAGTAACATTCTTTTCAATAACCTTAGCTAGAAATGTAACATTAGCAATTGGTAAGGTACTCGTGGAAAGGTACTCACATAGGTAGGCCTAAACACTACATAAAATTCCAGGTAAGCATAAAATGCATGCTGCTTACACTGACCACGACAAACAGTTTCCACGGATACATTTCTGCAATGTAGAACTCACATTTGTTCTAAAATAATATATAGTTTAGCTTATTTAGAAAGCAAACAATGTTTAACTGACCCTGGGGCAGTTTGTTTGCAGCCTCTGGTCCCTTTAACTTCTTTTTCTTTTTGCCAACACGAGTTGGAATAGGAGGTTCATACTTCTTCTTCTTGTCCTGCAGTTCAAGTTTAAAGAATTCTTACAACCAGAGACACATAAGTTATCACTTAGACTTACAGAGTTCCACCAAACTGATTTTCTTATTCACACCAAACTGATGTTCTTATTCAGTATGAAAAATAAGTATAAGTTTGCGGCTTAATCCCTCCTGTATGGATGTAACACCTGACACAACATACAAAAAGTTCTAAACCAATCTACAAAGAGGATTTCAATAAAATTACAAAACAAATACAATATTTCATTTAGAAATACTTCAACTTCAATTTCTTGTAATTAAAATGATAACCATGGTAGTCAAATAAGAGTATTACAATGGTAGACAAGCAGGGCCGCCGACAAAAATTCCGGGCCCCTAGGCAGAGCAGTCACGGGCCCCTAGGCAGAGCAGTCGTGGGCGCCTAGGCAGAACAGTCACGGGCCCCTACGCAGAGCAGTTATGGGCCTCTAAACTATCTTTAGGCTTGATATAAATAAAAATATCGTAAATATAAAAAATAAACACAAATTGAAATAACAAAAGTGCGTGCACGACCGTACAGTATTATATTTATATATATATATTATATACAACTATGATTTTTTATTCAGATGCTCGAGGTTTAAGCTGATTGTAGTTAAGGGTCAGATAATATATTTTAAAAGGCATAAATCATAAACTTTGTATAACTGAATATAATATTTTTCATAAGTTGATTGCGGGCCCGGCCCGGGCCCCTAAAAAGTCGCCGGGCCCCTGGGCATTTGCCCCCCCTGCCCCTCCCTCTCGGCGGGCCTGTAGACAAGTAAGAATCTTTTCCTTAATATCGTATTTTTTCAGAAATATGACTGACTTGACTTTGACATAGCTCATGACTGCAACAATGGCATGGTGAAAATTACTTAAACAAGATTAGAAAATAATAAAGAAACTGTAAAAACTAACTTTGTCATCCTTCTTGTCACCTCCGTGTCCTCCACCACCCGACTGTTGCTGACCCTGCAGTTCAACAGGATAAATTAGGCAACAATAAACTCTAAGAACATTTAGGAATCCCGTTTAAGCAAACAGAATACCAATATTTATTCAGCTCGTATCACAAGAGATTCAAAACACCGCTACAGAAAGGCACCTGAGTCTGGTAACAGCGACAAAACTGCTGCTGTGATATATTATTTTGGAATTATTGTTGCCGTCATATATTTGAATTCCTCATAATAAAATGAGTTTCAATCCTAAGAACTTCCATTTCCTATAAAAGAGTCACCATATACATTTTGTTGCACTGCTTATAATTAATTACGTTTATTAGAGACAAAAAATTGCGCTAACTACGATTTTACGCGTTAATCTCGAGCGGACGCAAATGGCCAGTGTGAATTTTAACACAAGTGACTCAGCAACGCGACTTACAAGACTCTAACAACAGCACGTCTGCTTAATACTAATTACAAGCCACGATTCTTGAAGATGAAGAACTGTATACATCTTAAACCATTCGCAATAAATTTGCAAAAAGTCTAAATATCCTCGAAAATGCTAACCATTTTTGTCTTCTAATTCGATTGCAAACAAAACCAGCCACAGTTAGCAATTCATGCTTCTTGTTCTTTGCTCTTTGGGCGACTCATTTAAATATACATCTTTGCTAGAAGCATCGACCTTTATTAGTATAAGTCGATGGCTAGAAGCCCCAAAACAGCCCAAGTAACCAGATATCATCGACCTTTATTAGTGGACGCAGCGTAGGCCAGTACATTGCCTTTTAGATTCTGAGGTCTGCACATAACATGCTAATGAGCTCTATGCCTGACGTCATGCTAGGGGGAACGTCGATATCTATATTTAGACCACTGACTCTGTGAACGGTGACCCATGACCTTTCCCGTCATGCATTCCGCCCTAGCATTACGTCACAGGCAAGCATACCTATTCTTAGCAACAGGCCAGGCTTCAAGTTCAATCGCTCATAGTGGGTCCACTTAATATAAGTCGATGCCAGATATCAATTCTTTGGTTCCTTGGTTTTTTTAAAAGCCCAAAATAAGGTCTATAATACATTGTAAGAGATCGTTGCTATAATAGGCCTCAAAAAGCGAACTTCCTTGAGCTTCTGCATTCGCCAGATCGTAATCTCTAGATTAAACACAGTCACAGTATAAATAATTACGTAATTATTCATACTGTGAGACAGTACACAAAAAGCCAAGATGCGGGTTATAGCATACCACAGACGCTCAGCCAAAACAAATTAATCGATACAAGCAAGTAAGGATAGGCCTATCTGAATGATACAGCATGTGAACTAGAAATGCTGGACAATCGTCCAAGACTCAAGTCAGTGTTTCTGTGCTTCAATGCAACAATTCCAACCAGTGCTCCAGTACAGAGACTAATTAGCAATGCAGCTCTAATTCTCATCAAGAAAAGGAATAGCTCTCTCAACTGATACTGATAATAGCTAAATAGTTTTTATATATTCATGTATGTTGCAGCTATTGACTATTTTAAACACTATTGCAGTAGTTTTCTACAGGTACTATATATTTACTATTCTATTTAAAGTCAACCTGACTATTTATCCCAAGTCCCAACAGTGGGAGTTGAATATGTTATCCTATTTTGCAAACTGAGAAAATTCAAAAATTCAATAGATAGCTTAAAGTGATGAAATCACAAAATTTATTAGTATACAATTCACATGGTCAAAAATCTCACAGTAAACCAGAGCACTCGATCTCCATTGTGCATCTAGACTCTAGGCTAGAGCAACAATTCCCATACATGATATACCATGGAAATTTCTTCTCTTTGTCAGAGACTTAGATTCATATAGTGTGAAATCATGCACACTAGCACAATTGAGGGGGTTGGAAACGACCAGGCCCGCATTAAGGGGGTGCTAAGAGTGCTGCAGCACGCGGGCCCACAGTATTGAGGGGCCCGAATTTTCGAAGATACATTAATTTTTTTATTGTACTTGTAATTGGGCCCTGCACTGATGGCTATATACCCTGGAAACGACCCCCCTAGGGTGTGCAATGAAGACTTAACTGTGGGGTCCTAAGAAAAAGATTAGGGGGTTCAAACCCCAACCCTCTAACAATTCTCACCTGCTTGTAAAATCTAAGTGACCAAGTACTAAGTGATGCTTGCATGACTTAACAATCTGGGCTGAGGCATAACGTTGCTCACCTGATTTACATAGTCAGCTGCAAAGTTGAGATAGGTTTGAATGAAGATTGTTTCTTTACACAGCTTGAAACAGAGAGGAGGCTACTTCACATAATTATTTTGTCAAGCTGTTGAGAAAACGGACATTTCTGTTGCTTAAATTGTCTGTTATTGTTGTCTGATTTGGAACACAAACTGTGTAGGGGGCCATCCATATATTACGTACACAAAAATCCCGGAAAATTGGACCCCCCTGTTCGCAAGCGTACTTTCTTCCACCACCACCCCCCCCTGCGTACGCACGCTTGACGCACACCCCCCCCCAAGACCAGCTGCAGAAAGTGCCTCGGCAGTGACTGTCTGCACTTTAGGCCAGATTATTGAAGGATGAGTGAGAGCCAATATACACAAATAATAGGTGTCTCGTTCACAGCACAGAATAACTGCACATGGCTTTTATATAATGTAATAAAATGCCATCGGACGACTATAGGACAATACAGTGTTATAAATAGGCTAATGTGGACGTCATAATTAGAAATTTATTTTGTGTACGTACACATTTTGTCCCCCTCCCCCCCCCCGTTCGCACCCGTACGCAAAATCGCCAAAATCCGACCCCCGACCCCCTAATTGCGTACGTAATATGTGGATGGCCCCTAGGTGAGCATACAAAATGATTTTATGTTGAATGATTGCTATTGTGATTAATTGATTCAAATGGAGAGAATAAGGAAAGAATCTACCACTGTATAGATCTCGAGTGGTTGTACTTAGTTTCTATGGGTCTGTCCATCTATATCTATTTCCAGGGGTATCTACACCATAGAACCTTGGAGCAAATGCTCCATCCAAGAAACAGGGGAGGGGAGATCTGTCAGTGTGTGTGCCACCATTAACAGAGGGGAGGAGGAAGGAGAGGGAAGAAGAAAAAGGGGAAGGGGAAGTTGCTCCAACGACTTGGGGGGGGGGGGGATAGACGCCCCTGTCTATTTCTCTCTTACCCTCAGAGGCAGCGATCTTGTTTGAAAGGTGGAGGGGGACACGTTTGAACTTCCAAAAATTTTTTTGCCTCTTTTATGTGCAAGTAAAATGCGTTAAACAGCAAAGGGCAGGCACTTTGTAATTGCATGCAGATATATATTTTCATCATATGATTTGAGAAACTAATTTGCTATGGTGGAAAACAATATAAACAGAATAATAATAAACAAAACTCATTAAATTTTTCTGTTGCCGGTAGCAACATGTTGACTGTCAGCTGCATGGTTTCAGTGGTCGTTTCCATTGGCAATTATTTAACAAAAATAGCAATAAAGTTTCTTTAAGAATCAAGGGACAACTGTATACTGTGTTCCCCTCAATGTGAAAGGTAGAGGGACTTGTCCCACTCGTCCACCCCGGGATCGCCGCCTCTACATACCCTCTACCCTTTGTTTATCAGTACTCATGATTTTGAATGCAGTGACAAGTTATAGACTTGTACGTGTAACCCACAGGGAGCTAAGGTGTACAAATCTGGAATTTCTGGACTAAATATGCCCTGAGGTTTGTTTATATTATATTTGTCAAATTTTATCTCGACATGAGTACAAAACTGATCAAGTCCAAAGATGACCGTCTAAACCTGTTTTCTGAGAAACTCAATTTAGAAAATTGCAGATATTTGAAAGTCACTGCTCCAACAGTTCATTCATTCATTCATTGGGACATTTATATAGCGCCTCTTCAAGAGGGCTACTCAGAGGCTCTCCCGACTCCAGTACGACTAAACAGAACAGTTTTTAACCTAGCATAAAAGGTATGATAGGGTCCTAGGGAGCAAGCAGATGTCCAAGGGTAACCCTTTCCGGACCGCAGGGCCAACCACCGCAAAGGCTTGGTTCTGCATGGTGGTCGTGCGGGCGAACGGCACTGTCAGCATTGCCCTCGCAGAGGAACGAAGTGGGCGGCTATCTTGGGTTCCCTGCACAGACTGGCACATGGTAAATAGGCCGGGCAAGCCCAGCTGACAACGCCACACTGGGGAAGCAACCCTATATATAATTTGCTGAGAGATTGGGAGCCAGTGTAGGGCCTCTAGCATGTAGCTGGACACCAGGTCGAACTTAGGCGTTCAACCAATGAGTCGGGCTGCAGCACACACTACACGTTCAAGACACGCCAGGCGCACGACTGGCAAACCAACATAGAGCAGTTATACATAGTTACAGTTAAAACTTTGTAGGTATGTCATATGACTGGATTGTAAAGTTTTATCCGTAACTAGTCGACTTTTGATGCAACAAGCTACTGAACCATCAAATAAATGTTGACAATCGGAGACACAAGCAGCATACCGGTATGCCCACATTCAATAGCCATTTTACTATAGGTCAAAAGCTATTTGAATTCAATTTAATCTCTCAGTTATATAAACATATACTATAGTTACATACCCTCTAAGCCATTGAACTACCCAAATAAGTCTCAAGTTAATAAAATTTACTGAATGCAGAAGTTTCATTCATTCTTCTGTTAGAACACTATACTAAAATGCATGGAAAATTAATCCCCTCCTCATTAAAGGATTAAACCACTTGAGGTCCAAAGGCCACATTGTAAGGCTAATGCTGCCAAGTTGGTCTTGAAGCCAAGACCAGACTCATGGGCTAACACAACTGATTACAACACATAATTCTGTAAACTTTGCTACAACTTTCTTATAATAATTTGAAACGGCCTTGCAAGTGCAGAAGTGTGACATTTGTTGTACAGCTTGACCACTGCCATTCAAATGCCAACCTTTGAACCTATCATGGATTTTCAAAGATCTTATTCTATTTTAAAGTTACACATATAGGTGGAATGACTCCAACACAAATCTATAGCAAACCCAAGTGCACAACTATAAGTCCAGCTGGTAAAAGTTCTTTAATTGCAAAATAAATATGTTAAATAAAAATTATTGCAGACATGAAGGAAATAAAAACTGACAGAAATTAATATAATTTATTAATTTACCATTATAAAATGAGTTCATAATTAAAAACAGTCTATATTAAAAATACTGTACATTGTAAAAATAGTCTACTTAAGGTTGGCAAATGACAGAATTGGTGCATGCCATTCAAAATCAGCGAAGTCATCAGCTGTAAGATTTGTCTTGTTACATTCTAAGATTTCAAGTAGTAATCACTGTTCATTGGTTTGGATGCAAGCACAATGTTTGACATAGTTGATCACGATACCTTGATCACACGTCGTAGCACCTCTTACAGAATGCTGGACAACCTATAGACTGGCGCTGCTCCTTCACATATGAATGGACAATGATGATGAGAACAGGTTTGCACCACACAGATTTGACACCAGTTCCATTTAGTACCCGGGCCGCTTCTATATACATCTTACACCACCGACCTGATACAGATCATCAGTGCTCACGGAGCACAGGTAAAACTGGTAAAACAGGTAAAACGTCGACAACACCCAACAGTTGCTAACAGTTGGACACACTTACCTGTGTCTTCTACTCCGACCTTTATAATGGAAGTACATAAAAATAAATGTCTACCACTCAACTGTGGTCGAGTCTGGTAAAGACCCATCACATGTGGCTGGGCATATGCCAGGCACAGTCATGGACTGAAGTAGATTTACGGATTTGCATTTGCACTGTTCAGCAAACTTTTTCAGACCGTCTTAAATGCATTTGTTTGTATAAGTTAGCTAGTCATGTGTGCAGCACTTTGACAGGTACTAAAATACATTATACAAAGTGGTATGATACATAAATACATGTACGTAACTTAGCCAAATGGTTCAGTAAGCACATGAAAATAGAAAAAAGTCAAGATGTCTCACTATGATAACAATCAGTGAAAAATTGCACAAGCTCATTGCCAATCAAGCATGAATGTACTCCATTTCTCTTATGTGTTGTTAGATTTGGGATAAGAAATAACATATTCACAAGATATCAAGCACTATATACCAAGATCTTATGCAACCAAAGCAGAATATTCTGATCTGAGTTGCATACAGTTCCACAGCATAACAGTACAGTGCATTGTGGCCATTTCTATAACAATTCTGCCATATAAAATCTTACAAACTTTATCATTCATGGTAACAGATCTAGCTATCTTCAGAAAACACAGTAATCTCTAAAATGAACCACGACTTCATAAAATTGCATATCCTTCATTACAGCCTTTCTAGAAGATATTTCAGCAGCCCCATCATATTCTCTAGAAATTTAAGACATTGATGGTGGCAGTGATACAAAGAATTATTCATCTCAATGCGAATGTGGTAAAACTGCTTGGAAATTATGATGACAAGAATAGCAGGGCAGCAAACATTTACGACTTCCAAAAATGTGTAAGTGGTCATAGATAAATTCATCTGCCCAGAGTTGAAAGTAGTGAGATTCGTCTGTGGTGTAGATCAAAGTTTTCCACCACTATCTACATATATCTACATGTTTAACCTCACCCCAAGTACAGTAAGGCAACGAGGCATCAAGGCACATAATCTTATAGTGGGAAAGTCAACCAACAATAACTTAGAACATGCAGCACAAATATGAACAAAAAAATGAAGTAAAAACAAAACTGAATTAAGAGACATGCCAGTATATAAAAATCATAACAATTTCTTAAATAAAACTAGCAAAAAGCTGTAAGTTGAAAGTGAGATTCGTTATGCATTGACTAGTAGACAGCTCTGTCTTTTTATTTTGCAGGTTTTTCGAGGCTGTTGTAACGCAGATCAGTGGGCAGCAGTTCAGATTTGATAGAAGCTGATTGGGCAAACAATGGATGAAACATCTACAAGCCAAAACAGAGAAAGAACAGTGAAACAGAAAAAGATAAAAAAAAATTAATAATTAGGTACATAACACTAAATAAATATAATTAATATTTAAGATTCCGAGGGATCATATGTACCTTGGGGCATTAATAAAAAAAATCAATTAAACATATTCCTCCTGTGCCCAAAGCTTACATTTAATCGTTTAACGCTAAGAAATACTGTTTTCACAGTAGCTTTTAGTAAACACTCGTCGTTCAAGTGTTAAGTCACTGTTTTCTGTTACAGAAGACAATGCAAAGGATGAAGAAACAACTACAAAGCATCTATAAAATAATAGATGAAACACTGGATAAAACATGTACACAATAGGTTGAAAGCATACAGTGACAGCCATTAAACTTTGTTCAAAATACTTAATGACATTGTTTAAAATGTAACATAGTTAAAACAACATAAAACTACCTGTAACAATACTTTGGAAGAGCATTGAACAGCAGTGAGGGTGCTCTTTCAGTTACAGTACTTTGCTACTTTAGTTATTACCCACAATAACAGCCAGAGGCATCAGCTCACCTGAGAACTGTTGGCTAAACTAACAGGAACTGGAATTGTGATAAACTGCTGAGCAGCACCATCTGTACAGCCAACAAAACACACAAAATCAAATCAAAATTATAGACTTATATCAAATATAAGTAGGCACAACAATATTTGGGTTAGAAGCATACTGAATAGATATATTCAGTACAGCTTCACTCCGAACTACGATACTGGGATGATGTCCATGGGACTGGAAGACACACAACAGAGAGTATACACTGACATGAACAGCAGAGTCCAATTGACATCCAGTGATATGTACTTCATACAGCGGCTCGTCTGATTGCCGGCACTCCTAAATTTGGTCATATATCCAGGTTCATGTGGAAGGATCTGCGCTGGTTACCTTGGCAAAGCACATTAAGTTTAAGATCTTGATGCTCATGCATAATTATATAGCAGGCCCTGCTCCATCTTATCTCAAAGAGCTAAGTGTCTCAGTATCTTCTATACCTGGCTGCAGATTTTTCCGCTCTGCAACGCAAGGCGTCTTGGTTGTTCCACCGGCCCGAACTTCCATGGTCCAGCACAGGAGTTTCGTTGTGGTCAGCCATCCTCCTGAAATAAGTTGCCTAACAGCCTGCGATGTGAGTGCCTCAGCCTCTCTTTGCCTCTTTTCCGCAAGCATTTGAAGACCATTCTGTTCGATCATGATTTTATTGTGTTAGGATGGGAGCGTCTCTGATTAGTCTCTCTTGAAGTGGCGCTATATAAATTTGCAATTACAATTCAGCCATAATAAAACAAATGCAGGACATGAACTGCACCATAGACATGGCAACATTTCAGAGAGGGACCAAATTCGATGAAAGAAACATTCAGAGGACAAAACAACAAACATAACGAAGCAGTATTGAGTAAACAGAAATCAAATTCATTGAGACGACTATTAGTATGCATCATAAGTGCCATTCCATTATAAGTAAAGTTAGTTCTTTCAGTCAGGTATGCACCACCAACCTACTCAAAATGAAACTTCTTACTGGATGCTTCTAGTGCCTTTGACAGCGCTGGTGTCTGAGGTAAGTTCAGTAGGTAGCCCTCTGGTAATGGGCCGACACCAGAAGATGATGGTGTAGAATATGTCTGGTAGAGAACTGTTCCTTGACTACTGGCTCCTGTAACTGTGAACAAACCAAAGCCAAATATTTTTCTAACACACCATTCATCCAAATAATGTATGAATGTTATTAATCATATATTAATACATTATACAGCACCACTTGAATGTCCTTCAGAGGAGCTCCTGCTAAGACACCATAAAGCCACCATCAAATAATAAAGATGGTTTTCTGCTACTGATAGAACGAGGATGATTCAAAAGTTCTTATTATTAAGTTTTCTAGGTAACCTTTGCAATGACAACAGATGAACTACAGCAAAACTCTATGGTGTATAGCAGAAGTTCCATACAAGCAGGTAACTTACGTGGCAGAGTGAATAGATCTGAAAACTCTTAGGAAACAACTGTCTACATACAGCTCAATGAGACATAGTCAGTCAAGCACTTGAACACAAGTAACAGGTTGCTAAATACAGTTTAGTACATCATAGTCAGCCAAGCAGGAATACCAGAAATTTTACTCTATTTTTCTGTGGAGAGGTAACAAAAGAAATCACTTCACTTAAGCCCTGAACGGTTGAGCCTTTGAAGCAAGGAGCTTGAAGCTAAAGACTGCCTCTGCCTCTGCCAGGAGTTCTCTTCTCTGTCATCAAATCTCTCTCTGGAATTGTGATCAATGAAATTCTAGAAGCAACCTGTTGCTGATATAACTGACCAGTGCTTGTCTTGCAGACTCCAGACAGACTGATTCTCTTGTAGAAATGATCCACGTGCTTGGCTTTAAAGCTACAATCTGTTTTAATCCACAGGGAAGAGAGGACTTTGAACTGACCAATCACTGAGGCAGTCACACTTTCATAACTTAGAGAAAACAGCTCAGCTACTGGTGCACTGCCAGTCTCTCCTGTCATCGATTACAGCATTTATCTGCCTCTGCTTTATATTCTATACACCAACAATTTAAGCCAATTCCTTTCTTCTTTGGAGGTTAGAGCTCATCAGCATGCAGATGATGTTGAGGCATAGATCCATCTATACAGACTAGACCCTTAGTGCAGAAAATGCTTCAGACATTAGAGGTGCTCTGCACCTGGATGCTCTTGATCTAAAAGATGTTGACCTTTCAAACAAAACATTGCTACACACTGTCACAACAAACCACTGACCGGACCTCATCACATTTGACACTGGTCTCATTTGAAGTCCTCTGCAGTCCATGGTTTGCACTGCATGAGAGAATATTTACATGGCCATGGTCCTGTCACTACTTTTGATATAATTTCCTCAAAGCAATCAAAAGATGCAGGCAAAGAAGTTCAGTTATTCAGTTGTATTCAGCTGACTTAGGCCTACAAGTACTATTCATATACAGGTTGACTAGGGACTTTGAAAGCCAACTGTGAGAAAGAACAGCAGACAAGAAGTTTCACCAATCTGAAATTTTATGGCTGTCATGAAAGTGACTCAATTATATTATAATATACAACCGGATCAATGAAATATGTGTATAAAAACAGTTCAAGGAAGATCAAAGACCCACAGGCTAATGAGATGATTTGATTGGTGCCAGGAATCTTGTAGAACGTTGGCTGCAACTGCGAAGGATGTTGACCAGGTGTTGGCTGATTCTGATGAAGTGCTGATGACATCACCAGTGGAGATGATGTTCCCAGTGAAAGAGCTAACAAATAATTAATATAAAATAAGATAACTTATCTTATTTTGGCAAAGATATAATTCCAGAATGACTAGAATAATATTCATTAGCTCATCCAATACAGATGTTTGCCATTTGAGAGAGTTCTGTACATGTCACCAGCCATGTAGGACGTTGATCAAATTCTACATCATTTGGATGGATTATTTTGTCTAAATGTAGAATCTGCTCAGTAATTTTAAACATGTTGGAGTTTACTGGCAGTGGCGGTAGGTTTGTGTACCAGACCTATTCGCCATTTTTTCCAGATTTTGTGCGGTTAGAAAGCATTTTGCTTGCAAGTTGCCTTGGCCCACATGAGTGCATCAGGACCTGATGCATCAGGAGAGATGGACCATCTCTCCTGATGCGCAATCGAGTCTGGAACATATGGATTGTGTAGGATGTCTACAGGTGGGGTATTCGTCTCTTTCAAGGACAACCACTGCAGGTCATTGGAGTGACCTCGACCATTAGTCACCTATGGCTCTTCAATCTACCTACCGACAGGCAATGAATGCCTGTTCTACATACTCTTTGCACCTTGACGAATAGCTGGACGAGCATCATCTTTTACCAGTAAGGGCCTGCTCAGCAGCAGCAGTGTCGAGTGTGTGAGTGCTGTCACCTGTTGCCACTCTACCCTATGGACACAGGGTAGAGAGTAGAGAGTAGAGAGTCCAGAGACTCTGAAGATCCATCTGTCAGCTGATGACGGGAATCTGTTGGTTGGTCCATACGTGGGTGTGGGCCTACTGCCACTGGTGACTCCTCTAACTTACTGTGTGTTGCATTGCTAACTGATGTAATATCCTCCTTCATAATGACATTTTACATCGTTTAGACTTGTCCAGACAGTGCCTCTGTTTGAGCAATTACAATTTGGGTTTGGAAGTGTTAATTGGATCAAGCAATAGCAAAAGCTGTTGGTCATAAGTTGCTCTATTCAAGATAACATCCTTTTATTATAATCCTATTTAATGCTTGCACATGCACGATGTTGAACTATTGACCTAGAACAGCGATATTCTATAGGGCAGACTGTTGCTGTGTAAGTGAAGCTGGCAAATGCAGTGTTCAAAGTTAAGCAACATTGTAAACAAAAATACCAGGCCATCTGGTCCAACTCAGACCGCGATTCCTTCAAGTTCAGCATTAGCCTAATCCACCTTGGCTATGTCACATTTGAAGTATAACTTGTTATAGATAAAAAGCTACTTAAAAAGAACATGTTTCAATTACCTTGTATCGGTAATGAATTACTTTTCAGTAATAGTACTTTTGTCTCAATACTCAATGTTCATGCCTTTAACTATATATTTAAAAAATATATGGTAGAACTAAATTAAACAGTGCAACACATAAAATGGCAAGTACTCACCTGCTAACAAAAGTAACAGATGAAACTGTTCAAAATGTGCAACGGTTGCATTATTAATTTACCTATGATAAAGAACTTTCAGCTTGATTGCTGAACGGCAGCAGTGTGTGTTTTTAATGCAAATTTTGACGAATAATGAAAGCACTGACAAGAAATTGGTCAACTGTTGTCACAATTACAGTGAAGCTACGGCTGGCAAATGAAATCGGCCTTAACTTAACTGGGTTCATTGTTGACACTGTAACTCTTTCACAGATCTATAGCTTAATTAAAAACTCTGATAGGTATTCTCCCACACAGTTGCAGAAAATTTTGTCATAATCATCATTTATCATAATGATCATAAACTTCTTCACATATGAGAAATAACAATTACAGGTGATAATATATGTTGTACAGAATAAAAAAAGTACTATAAAATAAAAAAATGCAAAATTTTAGACCAAATGTCAAAAGTTAAAGGTGCTGTGATGCAGAAATTCAAACAATTCGTAGTTTCTAACACTGTGTTTCATTACTTTGGCAACATGGAAGTTTCAAATTTCAAAATCCAGACACTGTACAGTTTAATGCTTGTTAATTTGAATGGTTTTGTTTAATAAATAAACAATTTGTTTTTAAAGTTTTAAGATTTTGGAAAAGTTCTGATTTTGACCAGAAATCTTAAAAATATTCAAAATTTGAATAAAACCCAAGACTAACCGACATGTAAGTAATTTTAGTATTGTATGACAGATTTGACATTGTTACTCTATTTATACAAAACTTACAGTAACATGTTGCAACCAAGTCTTTTCAAAATCCCCTTCATCTATTCAAAAACTAATTAAAGTACAATTTGAAGTTTACTCGAAAGTTGATTTGTGAGCCAATTTACAATTTTTGACATAAATGTGAATGGAATCAAATCACCTAGTCTGAATTCTGTCAAAATGCAGTCATTTATATGACCTTGTATGATTTGTATGATATAGGCCTGGACCAAGATCGACCATACACTACTGGCATTTGGAAGCCCAAATTGGAAGTCTTCATCATTCAAGATCTTCTTGGATGCATTCCCTCATGAAGTTTTCACTCTGGCCACCCATGTAAATTGTATCTGCAGTTCATGCATCAGTGAGTATCCTACACTAAACTGTACACTGGCTCTACTACTACCTTGGTTCACTCCTTTCTTCTGATGCACCTTGATCATTGAAACAATGTCCTGGTAGGTATTCCTCCTTCCCCTAATTAAAAACTGCAGTCTACAATGTGTGGTAATCCCCTGTTCAGTGTCATCTCTTAACTACATAATTATACACATTGGGGCTTCTCCTGCATAGGACCCTCTTTATGAATGATCTACTGATTCATATTTAACTTGGTTGAAATGACACTTGCAATTTAAACTGGATGACCTCTGTACTGTCTGACATCTGTCTGAGTGGCTACATTCATCCCTGGAAGAACAGACAAAGATGGTGACTGTCGGCTCAATTCCCTTCACTGTTTCAAGGCTAAGTACTAGGCTACTCCTGTAGATTGTCTACACAGCTGATCTAACTCAACTTATCACTGCTATGGAAGCACTGGTCCAGTAGTACACTGATTATATACATACTCTACATGCAATTTGTCCGACATGTGTGTATGTCCTCGATATGGGCCACCAGAGCAGAAGTACAAAGTTGGATGTCTTCAAATTGGCTGCAGCTGAATTCAACAAAGATACAGTAAATTTGGCTGAACACATGTCCGGCATGGTTGAAAATTGATTAGGAATCGATGACATCGTGATTCCTTGACTGGAATTGACAGTTTGATGTCCACAGCCTGGGTGTTCATCTGTCAAAGGCAGACCATATGAATCACTTCTGCATATTCTGCTTCTACCAACTGCACCAGACATGGGTCATATGGCACAATCTGTCACTCAGTGCTGCTGTGACCCTTGTGCACTTATTCATCATGATGTGCCTGGATTATTGCAATTCTATCTGTGCAGGACTGCCAAAGTTCTGGTTGCACCAGATCCAGTCCATCTTCAACTGTACTGCAACAAGCCAAAATATTCGCAGATAATGGAATATATGTGAGGAACGCATTACATGCAAGATCATCATGCTGACACATACTTCAATTGTCAGCACTAGCTTGGCATACATCAAGAAGCTCTGTGTTCTAGTCAGCTGGGTCGGCAATAATTGCGCTCTGAGGCCCATGCAGGTATATGCACGTGAAGCACTTCCTCACATCAACTCAAGTCTATTAAGTCTTCTCAGGTACTGGACCATCCTCCTGGAAAAGTCTGCCATTAAATATATTGCTGCCTTTGACTTTGTACAACATACATTTGCAAACGGTCTTAAAATGCACTTGTGTAGATAACTTAGATAGCTATAGCAGAGTCATAGATGTGAAGCTTTTGTGACGTACTTAAAATGCACAATGTTAAGTGTCTTGATACATAGATACATACGTATAACATTACATCTGCTACAGCTCTAAAGACAGTTTTTCCATCTGACTGACTGCCATGTGTGTTTTGCTTCTAAAAGATTCATAGGAGCCACTCTTGGGCGCTCACACAATGGCCATTGTTTATGTCTCTTGTGCATTTGTATAAATTAGTCAGTCATGTGTGATATTTGTTCCATAATCCTGATATATTTGGACTTCTACAGTATCCAAATCTGTATTTAAGAGTTTTTCTTAAGTCTGCTGTGGATTGCATGCATTTTAGATGGTATTTGGTTGCATATCTGCAAAGCCCACCAGCTATTTTAAATTGGTCGACTGCTGGCAGATAAACTGGTTCTGGTCTGAAGAGTGCTGAGCCACAGACTTACACATGCCCTTTGCAGCCAGGGAATCTTGGATTCTGCGATACAAGGATACAACCCCGATACAACCTACAACCGTGAAGCAGTCTTTGAAGTGACATTGACCGTCAATCACAGAAAGGTTCCCGAATCAATTGGTGGGCTACTGACAAACGGCTGCCTCTGAGGAAGCAGACACAGTGGCCTGAGGGATATCTGGATGTTCTAGCAACTGTGAGAGTTTGTCAATGAGTGTAATCCTTTGGAGTCAGGGAGTAACTAAACATAGCATTCATCAATAACCTACTTAGTCACTTATGGGTACAAAGTTACTAACAATGCAAGCTCATGTTGGTACTGAGATAAGTAGTAACTGTTTTGAGATTCCTTACAAAAACTGACTATTCGCTACTACTTATGATTCCTTCATCACCTGGATTATACATTTAATCTGATCTTCAAACTGCATGTGCTACAACATTTGCACAGAGCTCTTGCTGTTGTTCTCATCATCTCATAACTCATCTTATTTCTTTACCTTATTCCATTACTTCACACTATCATGTACATCAAAGATGCACTGACCAGCAGTTGAATGAGCTGAACTGGGCAATGAAGCACTTGTGGCTGCTGCTGCTGCTGCCCTGCTGACCAGCACTTCATCTTTTGTTCGTGGCTGACTGTGACTGCTGCTGCTGTCTTTGCTGTAGGAAGTGTGGTTGGAGGTCGGTTCCTGCTTCAGGCGCAGGTCAGAGATAGTGGTGAGGGAATTGAGAGGTCGACTGGAAGCAGCCATGTCTTGTCCCAATTGATACAGAAGCTGGTGGTTGGAAGATGCCTCAACAGATGCTGATGATGTTGCACCAAGCTGGCATCGACTGCTAACACTAGGTGTTGAACTAGGTGTCGAACTTTTAACCACTTCAGCCTATAAGCATAACATAACTGTTACAGTTAGTTTTAAACATACAGAATATGGTAAAGTTAAATCATCAGTGTTTCTTACATTTCACACACAAATGCCATAAGAAAGGAAACTATTGAAAAAGTGGTGTAGTTAGTCTCTAATCGTCCCCAGTGTTAGTTAGTTCCAGGACTGTCATTTCATCAAAGCTGAATTCTAGAGTTGCCTATTTCTTATTCTCTACCAGAGCCACTGTAATCAGAAAAGACATTCACAGAAATCCACTAACATATTCATTATACCATGACAACAGCTAATGTGAATGTCTTGTTGATTATAACTCAAAAACTTCACTATGAATTTGCTTAATTTAATTCACACGGTTCCCCCATCTCAATTGGCTTGACCTCCCCAGACTCTGACCTAGCACCGGAACGGACAAGGCGGACATGGCCATTGCGGACTTGATTTGATACAGTGCCGGTGAATAAGCTGGTCTCCCTGACGTGGCTTTTGTGTGGCGCTGAGAAATTTCGGAGATTTACATTTACATTTACAATGGTCAACATTAATGCATTTTGTGAAACAAGTCTGAAGCAAGCTGCTACCTATCTGTCTTTAGAGCTGTAGCCAGATGGTTGAAAGATCATTCAGTAGCCTCTCCCAGTCTCCCTGTAATGTTGCTCCTTGTTCTTAAAAATATCATGCTTCATCCAAAGAAGCTTGATCCATTCAGAGCAGTTTTCAATTAGGCAAAAGCCTCTCTGTCCACTACATTCAGGTTCTTATCATGGCCTACGTGACCAGTGGAATGGTGAAGTGTACGCATGGTATGTTGTATATCAACAGTACATGACCAGAAAAGGATGAAGGCTCAGAGGTAACTACAACTGCCTTACCATGATGACGAGGTCTCAACAGCCATCATGGATATGGGTAGAAACACCTAAGAAGCAGGCCAAAGCTATTGATGATTGTGTATTGTCTGTGGTAATAAATTTTCATACCATTCTGCTGCTTATATTTTAATGGTTAAATTTAAAATTTGTTACATTTTACTTAAGAAGTGTTTCAAGTTTTAGTACTTTGCACTTTTGTTGTTGCTTACAAGTTACATGTAATACAAAACAATGGTAGATTGGCCAACTGCATCATGTATGGGTTTGGTTAGAGACTATTTTAAAGTATTTGAGAACATTTACTTTATTTCTGCCATATTTCACTCTACATACAGCCCAACTTACATATTTATTTATTTATTTTTATTTATTCCGGATATTTCTATAGCGCCTCTCGAAGTCAACTACTACTCAGAGGCGCTCCCGACTACAGCATTTGATACTGTGCCGGAATTTTCACGCCGAAGCGCCACGATCAATTGCGAGTGAAGGACTTGCCCAAGGTCCGTACGCAGCGGCTAGAGTGGGATTCGAACCTGCAACCCTCCGGTCACAAGGCGCCGAACTTACCACTGAGCCACCATGCATATGGCTTCAATGAGATTGTCTTTTGATGGCCTTTACATTAACAAGTCCACACTGTATGTCAGCATGTATGGATGTATGTACGTATGTGTGGATATATTATATTACTACACTGAATACATCATCTTTCAAGTATGCACAAAGCAGAGTATAGCAAAGCAAGTATACACATAGCAAAGCAAGTATACACATCTAGCTGATCCAAACAAGTGCATTTTAATCCTTTAACGACAAGAGGGACTAGTTTTCCATGCATTTTAGTACACGCTCGTTGTTAAAGGGTTAAGACAGTTTGAAACTGTATGTCAAATAGAGTTAAATGCAACAGTGTATATGCAAGAGAAGACTATTCCAAGAGGAAGATGCAACACAGGAGAATAATGAGCTTCAGTGGATTGGTGGCAGAGTGTCATCACTGACATGGTTGAGTCAACGCAGGAAAGACATTCCTCTGGCCTAAGCTTCCGCAGTGTGGACAACTAAAGCCCATCTCTGCTGAGGGTTCTCCAGTGTAACGTTTTCCGCTACATGAAGCCAGTATAATGTTTCTTACAGGCATTCTAACCATTATCATCACCATCTTTATCATCATGACCATCACCACCCCTACCACAAACACCACCTCCATGATCATCTTCATTCTAAATCTAGTCAGTTTAACAAATTGGAATACACCAACTTACAGTATTAACTAATTAATGTCAGCCAGGTGAAACATAAAAAGTATATGCCATCATAACAGGTGTATGCATGTTTGTTTCTAATCTACGGCAGACATAAAATAATGTTTCCAGGGCCAGAACAGAAATAGAAGAGGGAAAATTATGTCTGGTTCTTGGTCTAAATCGGAGAAGAGCCAGAGCACTGGTAGAAAAGGTCAACAAGATCAGCAATTCCTCAAAGCCACATGAAGGCCTACAGGAGCTCCATCCACCTTAAGGTAACAACAGCTGCTGTCATCAGCCTTCCTTAGTTAATATCTCTTGCTCCTCCCCTTCTATCCCCACTCCTTATCCTCTTCTTAAGGCCTACTAAACATTCATCCAAAAGATGCTATTTTGCTATTTTGGCTTCAGGCTGCAGCTGCTCTTAGTACCAAGTTTTTGGTCCTGGCCCATGTTTGACGCTGGTCTGTATTTCCAGTGGCACAAATAAGCCAGCTGTGGCTCAGTCGGCTGGCTTCTGATTCCTCAACGAAGAATTCCTTTGCCTCACACACAGAACTCACAACACAGCCATGAATACAAAACTCACAGACTGCAGAGGATTCGGTGCCGGCTGACTAAGTATTAATTCCTCGTAAATATAACAGATTATTCCACCTCTGCTAGATAAACAGTCAGGTAGTCAAACAACAATACATGCATATATGTGGAAATACATGGAAATAACAAGGTAACGAAATCGTACATCCAAGAACAAAAGAATAATTGTACACTTTTAAATGAAAACCTGGAATGCACCAAAACAGTTTTGCACAAAAGAAATACACAAAACATTACCGTTTTAGCTACCAAAAAAGCACTGTCATAACAACCAGTTCACTCAGTGCACTTTGGCTCAGAACCAAAATAACTGCATTCTAACATGTGTAGTGAATCTTAGGTTGTTTTAAAAGTTGAAACATGAATCTTACAAATTATAAATGGAAGGTTATGCAAGTCTTCACAATTTTGCTGAATCGGAGCTTAAAGAAAGGTTTGCAAAAATGCAGTCACAAAGATGGCCATGATACTAAATTAAAGACTGCTTGTGGCTGATAGCTAGACAGCACAATTGATTGACAAGTACACTTGATTGTTTTACATTGTGACTATAGTGTACAATGTGGTGTCTAGTCAACAGATTTAATTTGTGTAGCCATTGGTGCTTTGAAGACTTCATGCTAAGTAAGTAAGTAAGTAAGTAAGTAAGTAAGTACTTATAGCCTGAGCAATCCCTGTCCACTCAAGCCAATCTGCCACCAATGAAAACTCAACTATTTGTGGTCAAATTCAATTTCAGATACTTTATTGATCACTGGAACACAATCCTAGGTTGCCAAAATGTTTCACAAGTGTACATAACAGTTGGAATACGAGAAACAGTGAGCCATATCTAAAATCTGAAAACGCAGTTTTCGTTCGAACAGTGAGCCACCATTATATAATATATATATATATAATATATATACATATATACATACACACACATATATATACTGCATATTATAATTATGCATATGTTTAACATCATATAGGATAGTGTTGAGAGAGCCTTGGAATTGTCCTGCTCTTTGAGCAGTGCTATATAAATGCTCCATTACAACTATGTAACAACATGGCTGGAGAATGCAAAACTTCATTGAAATACAACCTCGTTTAACATGGCAGTGACTAGTTCTAAAAGACAGCATTAAAACAAGGTTCCAGCACATATTGTAGATGGTACATATTCTAGATGGTACAGAGAAAGACAGAGACAGATAGAGATACACACAGAGAAACAAAAACAGTGAGAGACAGAGACAGAACTTGGGAACTTTTAACCTTTTGGACAGAAGATGCAACTAGGCCCTACACTTACACGGATGGCTTGGTAAGGATTATTCTATTTCATGCCACATTTGTTTACATAATATTAAGCAATGAAAATCACTAAATGGCAGAGTACATCAAATCTTGAACTGTCTACAGGACTAGGATGAAACATTTTTGTGACATTAATCAGTATTGCATAACACTGGAAATGTTCAGATTCCATAAAATGAAAGTTCTAGACAAAGTTATCTGAAATTCCATTTCTAGGGTCCTCGTAAGCCCGAAGAATCTAGCTGCCAACAGCCGTAGCCAAAACATCATTAGGCTGCAAAGGAAGTAACACCAGACAGCTGTGGCAAACATAGGTTGGTACCATTATTGGTGAGTTAACCAAGGCATCTACACCAGCAGCTAGGCGTAGGAGCCGTGTAGCTGCCCTGCTGCTGCTCCTGTTACCAGGTCGTGCCAAGCTGATCAGATAGCTGCTGTGCTCGGTAGGAGCGGCGGCCTAGTCTATCTGGCTTAAGCTCACCTAAAAGGCCAATGTCTGTAAATAGAAGCCTTCCAAGTATAGAGCAGAGCCTTCCTTCCTTCCTGCTGTCAAAAGGCGCCTTATGATAGGAACCTGATGAATATGCCATATCTTAGTGCATATCAGACTTGTACCTATTCCATCACATTAACCTCCACTACAAGCAGCTCAGTATACTTGATAAAATGAGGAAACAAACTCTGCTGGCCAGATTACAGCATGGAACATTTGCACATTATTTATTATGTTAGCATTGGTTGCTCTAAGCAGTGCAGGTACTATTTGCAAAAATTACTCAGAGTTTAATGCCACACTTTATATAAATTAAATGCCCAAGAAGCTACCACAACAAGTTAAGTTTTTACTTCTACCCCTCAATTTCTCTCATTTAATTTCATTGGACATATCATCATTTTAACAAACAGTAATTCACTACTAACACCTGATTAAACAAACACTGGTAACTTCATCATCAGCTTCTGAAATTAGTTTCCACCTAATTGTACACTGCATCATTCAAGATAGGATTTCAAGCTAGCAAAGCATAACCACATGTACATAAGTATGCACGTATGCAAGTCTCTGGAAAATTTCTCTTCATCTACAGCTTTTGCTTTTGCTTAAAGGCACTTCTCACAAGTCTAAATTTTGTGACTTCATTACAGATAAGTCATCTGCAGGCAAATGATGGTAGGGATACATCTGGGAAAAGCTTATACACATGGTTATGCATACCAATGACACTTGTTGAAGTGATGGTTGAGTCTGCTGCTTTTGAAGATCCATCGTGCTACCTGTATGGTCTAATGATGTAGACTCCTCCACAGTGAATGACCTACTGCTGCATCGCTAAATCTGACTTCCCAGTCTCAGGTGATCGCTGAAATATGTTGGGGCAATGCTCATACCTTAATTCGTGGTGCCAGAAAGCACACACGCTTTTACCACCTCTGTGAAAACATTCTCTTTCACATTAGTCATCAACATTACCACTAATGATTCGGATATTTATCTACACTGAAACTGAGGATTAACACCATTAGCACCAATAACAAAGGACCCACAAAAGACAACACTGCTCAATGACAAGCACATTGAAGGTGGGCACAAAGCATTCAGAATAAGCATAAAACAACAGAGTCTCAAGATTATGTTTTGAACTTTTAAAATTTGAATATGGGCCAAGCAGCAAATTACTACCACAGTCCTATCCAAAGCAGGCAGCTCAATGCCTGCTGGTTTGAAGATGACATCGTCCATAAGGTTCCATGATATGCAAAACTCATCTCTTTGTCAGTAGGTGCTTCTCCAGTTGCAATAAGTTCACTGCATTCAACCAAGGTTCTTATCACTTATTGAATTGCAAAATTAAAGAATACAGTTGCCTGTGGATGATGGATTGCCTTGTAAACCATGCATATACAGTGCATATTCTGCATATTCTGGAACTAGAACAGCAAATTCATACCAGCAGACCAATAAATTGACCTGTTTTTGTCTTTTTGAACCATCATCTCAACCAGCCACCCATCTACCACATAAAACTTTCAAGATTTGCAACAACAAATGTTCTAAGTATTGACTTAACATTAAAACAGAACTGTGAAGTGCTTATTGTAAACAACACCTATGAGAAAGGCAATTGAAAAAGAAGCAAAATTTAGCTCAAAACAAAGACATTAAAATCCAATAAGAGACCTACAAAGGCATTTTGTTTTCTTTCTCAGTGTAGGCCTATATGTCATGCATCACACAGGTGCTACAAATACTTTCAATTGCATCACATCAAATAAGTTCATTCCTTTTACTCTTGCATAGCATCAAATAAATTTATAAAGTAACATCAGGTAAAGTAAGGTATCATCATAATCATCATTATCATCATTATCATTTCATCATCTCATCATCATCATCATCATCATCATCATCATCATCATCATCATCATCATCATCATCATCATCATCATCATCATCATCATCATCATCATCATCATCATCATCTTCATCATCATCATCATCATCATCATCATCATCATCATCATCATCATCATCATCATCATCATCATCATCATCATCATCATCATCATCATCATCATCATCATCATCATCATCATCATCATCATCAACATCATGAAGCAGTCCATTTGGCAGCAATGGGTGTGAAATGTGAATGAATTATCTCCATTTTCCTTGGTCATTTGTCCAGTCCAGGGCTCATAGTCTAGGTTCTGTGTTATGTCCTCATTTATACTGTTTATATAGCACAGCTCTGATCTTCATTTGTTTTCCTTTCCTTCGAACCTTGTATGGTGTGCATTATGTTATTATTATTATTATTATTATTATTATTATTATTATTCCGGATATTTCTATAGCGCCTCTCGAAGTCTACTACTACTCAGAGGCGCTCCCGACTACAGCATTTGATACTGTGCCGGAATTTTCACGCCGAAGCGCCACGAGCAATTGCGAGTGAAGGACTTGCCCAAGGTCCGTACGCAGCGGCTAGAGTGCGATTCGAACCTGCAACCCTCCGGTCACAAGGCGCCGAACTTACCACTGAGCCACCACGACCCACAAATGTGAGCCAACAACTAGCATTTCTCCACAAGGCTACACCATTGGAGTCCCTGCTGTCAATCGGAGTTACTTGGAAGCCCAGAAATGTCTGATATCATAATTTCTAATCTTCTGTTGTCTTGAAACTCCTCCTATTTTCCACAGCCAACTCATTTCTTCTGTGAGAATTCTTTTCTCTTCTTGCTATCACATTATCCAGCATTCTGATTCGTATAGAAAAATATGTTGTCTGATCATCTCATATATTCTTATATTGGTTTTCCTTGTTATTTCCATGCTTCTCCATACCCTGCTTAGTTTCCCAAATGTTTGTGATTCCCACTTGAAAGTCTTTTTCACTGTTGTCACCTATGGTTACTAGTCCTCCAAGATAGACAAACTGATCTATTTCTTCAGTAGCTTTTCTTGAATGTTGATAGTCAATGGTGTCTCTTTGGTTTTTCAATAACCATTGTTTTACTTTTCCCTGCATTAATGAGTAGGCTGAATACTCTACTCGCTTCATCTATATGTGTAATAAGATCTTTTAGTTCTGTTTCACTTCTAGTGAAGAGGCCTATGTCATCAGCACATAGAAGATTATTCACCAGTTCTCCATTTAATTTTATTCCTGCCTTCTTGGTGTTGCATTACTCCTTCTAATACTTGTATAAGCAGATATGGTGACAAGATGCATCCCACTTCATCTGACGTATTCTGTGATCTGTTTGTCTACATTTACTGCACCTGATGACTTTTGATACATATCTTGTAAAAGTTTGACAAAAGTATGAACACAACCAGAAGGTGTGCATGGACTTCAAACAATCATTCGACAGTGTATGGTATGCTGGAATGTGGAGAGCAATGCAAAATGCAGGAATACCAGAGAAAGTAATCACACTTGTACAAGGTAAGATAATAGATCATTATCGATATTAGTCCTCAAATGAAAGGTTCTGGAGTTAAAGGACTAAATTCTGAAGTTAAAGGACTAACCAAGCCTACATCAGTTAAACAATGCCTATAATGACATGATTCAAACCCGTAGTATTTAACAGTGAACATAATTGTATTATTTATAGAATAAATGTCAGCCCATGGCAATCCCAGTGTTTCATTAGAAATAACTAGAACATTCATGAGTTTTTAAACCTCATACAGGACAAACACCAGACCTAAACAACAGTAGGGAGGAGTTACCAATCTCTGCTGTGCTGGGCCTAAGGTTTTTTGTGGATCGATGACCCTGAATCTGTCAACTACTGAAACAAAAATGGTATGTATATACCATACCATGCATACCATTCCTTTTAACTCTCCTTTTTTTAGCAATTTTGGTTTTTTCTCTTAAAATAATCCTCTGTCTACAGCTGCTATTTTTCTTCTCCCTTTCCTCCAGTTGATTATCAGACTTATCTTGACATATGCCCTTTTTTAGTTTTCTATTCTTTCCTTTATCTGGCTCCATTTGTTTCTCCTCTGATCTACATGATGGCCTTGAGTCATCCTCTCTCCAGCTTCCACTGTCTCTGCTCTTCCCCCTCTCCACATCTGCCTTTGTCTCTCCTGTACAGTAGCTCATCCTGACTAGCAGTATTTCTGTCTCTTAAGAAGTCAGTAAAGATAAACAGATGATCTTTTGATTTCCTTCAGAGGAGAGCATACCACTTCCTCCTCAGCCTATATAAAGCAGCAGGCCATAGCCGTATCGCCATAGCAACTGCCAGCTTAAGCCCTCAGGCCTTACACATAAACCATATGTGGTCATTAATTCTACTTGGCGCATTGCCTCCTAAGGAACCTAGAAATGGGGCTACCATTACCTTTCACAAATCATATCTGCTGCTACTGATGTTGCTGATATATATCCAAGTGTTTACACATACATACATATATAATATACATATCTCATATATATATATATATATATATATATATATATATATATATATATATAATGGCGCATTGTTCATTGACAGCCCAAATATATATATATATATATATATATATATATATATATATATATATATATATATATATATATATATATATATATATATATATATATATATATATATATATATATATATATATATATATATATATATATATAGCCATGATATTCAAAAGATCATTTCACCCTTTCTATTGCCTTTCTGTCCCAATTAGATGTAAAGTAATTGTTATTATACAATGATGCCATCAGGTTTTACAGAGAAGCCCTAACTTTTACCATTGTCAAACTCTGATACAAATACAAATACAAAGTTCAAATACACAAGTTTAATCAGTTGACCTGCTTTCAAACTGCACATAAGTTCAAACTCACAACCTGTTTTAAACTTGTTTGGGATCCTCATATATTAGCCTTTAACCTTCCCTCACACAAAAAATTAAATAATCCTAGCAATAAAACCATAATTTGGATACCTTGTATGGAGAAGAAGATGCTGGCTGGCAGGTTTCATCATCAGAAACTGCATAGCTAAGATCCGTCTCCTCGTATCCGGTTGGATTCATTCTCTGGTCGTTTGAAATCTTGCCAACATCAAGTGGACTGTCTGGAGAATTGAGACATGTCTGTATCAGAGCTTTGCCACTCTCACTCGTGATCATCGGCTGCAGTTTACGTGTCGCAAAAGTGTAGACATGTCCAGTCTCGCTGGCAACTAGCAGCATTACTTGTGTACCAGTCAGGGTGGACAGTTCATATGCCTGGTGACAAAGAAATGTTCAGAAATAACACCAGGATCTGTTCTGTCTTGATTAAGGCATCCCACAACTGGAGAACTTCCAAACACACACCCAACAAACAAATAATGTCAACCTGGACAAGAAGATATACGCAGAGCTGTACCGTTGTCTCAAGAATCAGAATTAATGGAGAGCAATTGTGCAAGACTTCAATGCACTGGAAATAAAGGCATCAGACTAGAAAATCATATTAAAATAGAAGATTATAACACTCATGCAATGCATCATCTATAGGCTACAAAGGCCAGCAGCATTTGTTTTATAGAAGATTCAGTCTGATTCTAAGAGCCATCTTCTAAACCTGGACTCATTCATGCATATATTTACATACATTGTTATTTGAATCATAAAATCACTCATTAGAAATTCTTTTACAGTGGTATAATATTGATTCGTGCATCTTGTTTCCAGAGGTGATACTCAAACAGCTCCATATACTCCTAGTTCCCACAATTAATAGAACTGTGTAGTTTCAAAAGACAGTGCTTGAATTTTGTAGATACAGTCCCAGAAAAAAGATGGTTAATCTACTCTGATGAGCACAGTTAGCACTTGGATGAGTGACCATCCCCAGAATACCAAGCTCTCCAAGACAACTAGGCCTGCTATTGCTCCAAGTTGCACGTAACTTCTTTGGAAGTTAATTGGGCATGCTGTTGTTGGGTTGCTTTTGTGATCTAGTGCTTAAAAATGAGAGATCCTTCAAATTTCATAAAAATATTTCTGATGAGTGTCTACTGTACATATGAATATAAACAAGATAATGTGTTATTGTCCAATCAATCGACATGTATACGCATATAGCAGTCTTAAATGATTCTGTTTAATTCAGCAGCTACTGCACATTCAGACTAAAAGAAAGTCAGCAAATCAGTATGAGAATTGTAAGAAAAAGACTGGGGGGGGGGTTAGACATTGATTTACGTGGAGTTTGGGTGTGCAATGAAGACTTTACTGTGGGGTCCTAAGAAAGACTGGGGGGTTAAACCCCTCAACCCCCCGACAATTCTCACCCTGCAGCAAATAAGTTGAAGAATTACAGAAGAAAAAATACCTTTTTCATAATTCCAGTCTTGCGTTTACTGAAAGTTGTGTACCGTCGCAACTTGTTTTCAATGAACTCCATTTTAATTTTGACACGTCCTTTTGTCTTTTTGCCAGGCTTTGGGCCGTCAATGAACAATGCGCCATTATTTGAACTGAGGCCACTCAACATGTCCTGTGGTACAATGGTACACTCACTGTCAGAGTCAGAACTGTCATCAGAATTCTCAGGGCATGGACGCTTTAGTCCTGACATGGCTGTGCTGGAAAACACACTGATTCCCCCTCCAGAAGACAAGGAGTTCATTTCCCTTGTAAGCTCAAAAAGGGTAGCACTTCTTGAACTTTGGCCTCTGCTATACCTTTTGATATGTATCTCGTTATATATTCTAGTATTCCACAAGTAAGATTCCAAAATCTCACAACAAAGTTTCCTGCGTTGCTAAAAGCACCTTCTGAAACAATCAAACATGATAGAAACACGATTATTCACCTCGGGTGTGCAATGAAGACTTAACTGGAGGGTCCTAAGAAAGACTAAGGGGTTGAACCCCCAAACCTCAACAATTCCCACCCTGACATAGTCATATTTTCTAAAAAAAATGAGGCCTCTGGCAACGTGAAGCCATAAGCCATGGCTTGATTGCCTTATAATATGCGTAAATCCGGCACTGCCTAAACCCTTCAAACACAGAATTTCTCGTAATTGGTCTCCGCGAACAATTACGCAAATTAATCCTGCAGCGGTTTCACATCAGTCGCGTCCAACTCCTCCAGTCCTCAGCAAACGACAATTAGTGTAACTAAGTAGGCCTATAGTATTCACGCTTGAACCTTAAATGCCAGAATCTGATAAGTGGGATTGTTCCCAAAATGTAGACTTATAAGTAACTGTTGCATCTGCAGTCTGTTCCCAATTTGTTTATTGATAATTTTTCGGCACATATTTTATGTACGCATCAGATTCTTACCTTAGGCCACCGTAATACGCCTGGGCCTATAATTATTGGCACAAGCCCATACAACTTTCATACATAAACTTTTGGACAGTTTTTATTTTACAGATAAAAAACACTTACTTAAAGTAGGCCACCCAGTTTGATTCTGAGGAATTTTCCTAAAATAAACCGCTGGTAACTTGCTATAATTATTTTCTAACTTTTTCTGCTCCGCAATATCCCATCCAACGATAGCACTCGTCTCCGTCTGCTTCTCACACACGACGCACCCATCCCACGCAGCCGCCCGCATCTGGTTCCCTACTCTGCTCTAGCTTATACGTTGGCCTCCGAATCAACGCTGATTCCAGCTTCGTAAAATGCAAATTTTGAATGAACTCCGATGCAACGAATTTCGTTAACAGAGACGGCCTAAATCCCACCAGTCTCTAGAGATGATCTCATGAACAGATTCTCGACGCTTTAACTGTAAAATATAAATAAATTACTTAAATATTCTGTCTGTTAATTGTTTGAAATATTTATACGCGGCGGCACCAATAGGCATAGCTAATCTAAGATGATTAGCCTGGGCGGCGATCATGGGGGGTCGAGGGGGACAATTCCCCCACCATTAAGAGTGTGGGGGACACACCATACAGTTGACCCCTCCACTTTTTGAAGAAACCCCAAAAAGGTCGTCACATTTTTTGAAAAAAAATTTTGACCTCTTTTTTGAGCAGATCAGTTCAAAACTCTTCTCACCAGCTCAGTTCAACAGTGTCTCCCCATCTGTGAAACAAGATCGCCACCAGTTATGATTAGCCTACTATTTATAAGGTCGTGTTTGTTATGTGTAATGTTTTTCTAACTCGCGAGCTCTCGTAACACAGCCAAATAGTCGATTTTTCAACCGTTATAATTAGGCAGCCGGGTTCGGGTCGAAAGAGAATAATTATGCTAACTGTTATGTGTATCATTTCGGTACATGCAGTTGAGTTGCTCCCCAAGTTCGTTTGGCCGAAAGTTGGCTAATTATGTAGGCCCTATTTTATGTAACGAAGTTAAAAAGTTCGTCTGTGATCGCCTATCGATGTGTAGGCTATGCTGTGGAAAATTACGAATTAGGCCTAAACGCGCCGAATTGCGTAAGCGCGCCAATGTAGCTCATTTTATACGCGCTAAACATTTAAACGAAACGGGTGCGAAAGCTTCTCTTTGTAAGGGTACGATAGGCAGAGACAGTGGCGTACCGAAGGGGGGGCAGAGGGGGCGAGTCGCCCCGGGCGGCACTTTTGGAGGGGCGGCAAAATAGGGTTGAAGAAAAATTAAAGAGAGTGAACTTTTGATAAAAAATGAAAACGTAGGAAAGAAAGAAAAAAGGAAAGAAACCATCACTTTGGTCAAATCGTCTTGGCTTCCGTTGATCGTTAGGGGCGGCATCACTCGCACAGGTTAACGTTAACGGTTTAGCACTAAACAGAACTGCAGAAAAGGATGTGGAATCGTATTTATCTAGGAAACTGTAAGTAGAGTAACAATAACAGACTATATGCAGCATAGTCCACTTTAAACCATATTCTTGTTTTGCCACCAGAGGCGTAGCTAGGGGGTGCAGAAGGGTACATATGTCCCCGGGCGCCAAAGGAGGGGCGTCAAAATGAGAGTTAAAATAAATAGCTTAACTCTTAATTTTTTTGCAATTTTAACTAATTTATCCCAAATACATTTTATAAGATTTAAGTTTGGCGCCCCAAAACTATCCAGTTAGGGCCTATACCCCAATTACTTACAAACCAGTTGTCAGGTAGGCCTATGATTTTGGCGCCCAATTGAGCACTAAGAGCACCTTAATTATACTATCTGTATTTTGTTAAATTTTACTTCATTAAAATTTAAATTGCCATTCGATGTATTTCGAAAATGTGAAATAAATAAAACAGGGAGGGCACCAATTTCATACTTCGACCCCGGTCGAAAAATATCCCAGCTAGGCCTACGCCGCTGTAAGTTGGCATGCCCTTCGTAATCATAATAGGCCTATATATACGCCTACGTATGTATAGTATACGTATCTAAAAGAATTAATGACTTAGAATAAAATTTAATCGCAAACTATATCAATATTACCACCACAGCCTTTCACCACTTAGTTTAGTCCTCTTTTAAAAATTAATGTTAAAATTGGTCTGGTTCTGACAGAAATTGACTGCATTTGAAATGACCACTTATCCTATCAACAGAGTTTAGTAGGAGCATGATGTAACAGTGCTGTACTGTACACATCACAGCGAGTCAGCGACAGTTGTAAATCATGTAATAAACTGTTTTATTATCTGATAAAACAGATTTCAGTAATTTGAAAATGTATAGCTAAAACGGATAATTAAAAATGCAGTGAAAAGTTCAGACAGGCTCTACACTGTATAAAATAAAATTGTAGCCCATATGTAATACGATCGTCATGCAAAATCTTATAAAAAATAGCATATCGAAAATTACGTGGCCAAGGGCGGCATTTTGGGCCCTCGCCCCGGGCGGCATTAAAGCTCCGTACGCCACTGGGCAGAGAAAGAGAGACAGAGGAAAAACTTTAGTGGAAAATTACGTATTAAGCGCGCCAATGTAGCTCATTTTATACGCGCTAAACATTTAAACGAAACGGGCGCGAAAGCCAGCCGTCACTAAACGCTAGGCCTATAATTAATTAACCTTATGCTGTGTAACTGATGATACGGTGTCTCTACCTCAATGTACCAGAACTTCTTTGTATCAGTCTCCAAAGAAACAAGCAAAACTGGCAGAATAATCTATTTTAATTATTTAAAATTGGTAATATCAATTGACATATTTAGATTCAAAATCCAGGGGGAAATGCCCCTTTGCCCAACGTGAGGGTGTCCATATCTATCAGTCTTGTTGTCCTCGAGACCAAGGTCTTGGTCTCGAGTGCACTCGAGTTCGTTTTTAAAAGTCTTGGTCTTGGTCTTGGTCTTGAGGTTCAAGGTCTTGGTCTTGGTCTTGGTCTTGAGGTTCAAGGTCTTGGTCTTGGTCTTGGTCTTGAGGCTCAAAGTCTTGGTCTTGGTCTCGCAAGACCAAGACCAAGACCGGCTGTTAATATGAACAGTCATTTAACAGAACTCAAGAATTCTGTATCAAGCCTGCTTGCATCATACGACCAATAGGCTATCTATGGATGGATACAAGTCATGTTCAGGAAAACCCATTGGCAACGGCAACAGTTATTCTGTATCAGACGGTATGATAAACCATGGGAGGATTTCAAAAGGACTCACTATCTGTACATTTACATCCAGTGCTTGAAAAGCTTCTGTGTGTGTGTCAGCGACTTCGGCACCTGTAGAACGTATTTTTTCACATGGCGGAATTTTTATTAGGCCCACCAGGCACGTCTTGGTCAGAAAATTCTGAGCGAATTGGTTTTTATAAAATACAAAAGGCATTTGGTATAAGAGTTTGCATGAAGGACTTTTGAATACAAATTCGCATTACTCTGCAGTTTGCATTTAAAGTTAACTTGCTTGAATAAAATAAAAGACTCATGTTTTCATTAAAATAGCGAATATTCCGACTTTACACTTTTTAGAAGTCTTGACCTGATTTCGATTTTTTGGGTCTTGGTCTTGGTCTTGGTCTTGAGGTTCAAGGTCTTGGTCTTGGTCTTGGTCTCGAGGTTCAAAGTCTTGGTCTTGGTCTTGGTCTCGAGGTTCAAGGTCTTGGTCTTGGTCTTGGTCTTGAGGTTCAAGGTCTTGGTCTTGGTCTTGGTCTTGAGGTTTAAGGTCTTGACAACAAGACTGATATCTATAAGAATTCGGTGAACGGCTCAGTGTTGATGCGGGACGCGTCGTATGCACTAGCCACTAGGCCTATGTTTAATAAAGAAATAGATTATAAATATCGATAACTTTTGCATAAAAACGGGTTTCAAAAGCTGATAGCACGTCTGAATGTGAAACCCAGGCAAAATATGGTTCCGCTCACTTTTCCTCTGATTGGTTCTGAATTTAGGGGGACAATATAGGCCTAGGCCTACTGTAAGCAGGGTCAAGGTCATACGGTTGACATTCACAGGCATCCATGTCTATAAAGATTCGGTTAACGATATTCACATTCCACATTTACTGTAGCCCTACCAGGGTCTGTACTTTTCGTGGATGTTTCTTGTTGCCGATTCAGAAGCAGCAATTTCACGCAGACGCGTTGTGGCTCACTCTAGCGAAAGCAAGAAAACAGAACTTTCTATTTTTATTATTCAAATTTTCCAATCTTGTTGTCCTCGAGACCAAGGTCTTGGTCTCGAGTGCACTCGAGTTCGTTTTTAAAAGTCTTGGTCTTGAGACCAAAGGTCTTGGTCTTGGTCTTGAGGTTCAACGTCTTGGTCTTGGTCTTGGTCTTGGTCTTGGTTTTGAGGTTCAAAGTCTTGGTCTTGGTTTTGCAAGACCAAGACCAAGACTTTTGTCAATATGAACAGTCATCAATTTTAACAAACGGCAAGAATTTTAAAAATGTATCCAATAATTAGGCCTACTCATACAGTTATTGCTTTAGTATTTACACGGTGTGAATGAGGCTTCACTGTTGTTTTGGACAATTATTTTGACTTCCGGTTATTTAACATGGAATGATTTCAAAACAGACTCATGATTAATTTGTACATTTACATCCAGTTCTTGAAAAGGTGCTTTGTGTGCTAGCGATTTCAGCACTTGTAGACCGTGTTTTTTCACATGGCAGAATTTTTATGAGGCCCCACTCTTGGTCAGAAAATTCTGAGCAAATTGGTTTTTTATAAAATTCAACAGGCATTTGGAATAACATTTCGCATGAAGGACATTTGTAAATACGAATTCGGAATTATCTGCAGTCTCCATTTAGAGTTGTTTTGCTTGAATAAAAGACAAAACTCATGTTTTCATTAAAATAACGATTAGTCCGACTGGACAATTTTTAGTAAGGAATAGAAGTCTGGATACGACTGTGATTTTTTTGGGTCTTGGTCTTGAGGTTCAAGGTCTTGGTCTTGGTCTTGGTCTTGAGGTTCAAGGTCTTGGTCTTGGTCTTGGTCTTGAGGTTTAAGGTCTTGACAACAAGACTGAAATTTTCGCGCCCAGACTTAGCTGTGAGGTTCGTTTGCACAGAACTGCATCAGACCACGGCCTACTAAATAGGAGCCTATCTAGAAGGCCGTGATCAGACAGACGCAGGCCTTTAAGGTTAAAGAATAATTTGTACGTAGGCGAGAGGTAGGGACCGTAGGTTGCCACGTCGGTTAACACTATAACTTATAAGCGTTATTTAGTCTACAAGTCACTTTCAGATGACGAACTGCTATCAGAGGCACGTTTACAGAAAATGAGGCCCTATAGGCGCAAACATTTTGGGGGCCCTCTGAACATGTAGACTGAACAGCGGCGGCATTCTTGTTTGACAGGTGGGGGACACGGCCCACGGGACACTATTGAACTGATCTGGTAAAAAACATGAAAAACTTTCTTCACCTTTTTTGGTGTTTCTTCAAAACAACTGTATACTGTGTCCCCCACTGTTAAAGGTGGGGGTCTTTTCCCCTTGATCCGCCTGAGATCGCCGCCCATGAGACTGAGAGTCTGAGACTCTGGTGGTGTTTAGCTTATCATGTGCAAAAACCCACGACGTTGTACTTAAAACCGTTTTTGTGAGTGTTATTCAGTCTTGTTGTCAAGACCTTAAACCTCAAGACCAAGACCAAGACCAAGACCTTGAACCTCAAGACCAAGACCAAGACCTTGAACCTCAAGACCAAGACCAAGACCTTGAACCTCAAGACCAAGACCAAGACCTTGAACCTCAAGACCAAGACCGAGACCAAGACCCAAAAAAATCACAGTTGTATCCAGACTTCTATTCCTTACTAAAAATTGTCCAGTCGGACTACTCGTTATTTTAATGAAAACATGAGTTTTATCTTTTATTCAAGCAAAACAACTCTAAATGGAGACTGCAGAGAATTCCGAATTCGTATTTACAAAGTCCTTCATGCGAAATGTTATTCCAAATGCCTGTTGAATTTTATAAAAAACACAATTTGCTCAGAATTTTCTGACCAAGACGTGACCTGTGGGGCCTCATAAAAATTCTGCCATGTGAAAAAACACGGTCTACAAGTGCTGAAATCGCTAGCACACAAAGCAACTTTTCAAGAACTGGATGTAAATGTACAAATTAATCATGAGTCTGTTTTGAAATCATTCCATGTTAAATAACCGGAAGTCAAAATAATTGTCCAAAACAACAGTGAAGCCTCATTCACACCGTGTAAATACTAAAGCAATAACTGTATGAGTAATTATTGGAGAAATTAAAAATTCTTGCCGTTTGTTAAAATTAATGACTGTTCATATTGACAAAGTCTTGGTCTTGGTCTTGCAAAACCAAGACCAAGACTTTGAACCTCAAGACCAAAACCAAGACCAAGACGTTGAACCTCAAGACCAAGACCAAGACCAAGACCTTTGGTCTCAAGACCAAGACCAAGACCAAGACTTTTAAAAACGAACTCGAGTGCACTCGAGACCAAGACCTTGGTCTCGAGGACAACAAGACTGGTGTTATTGAGTCTGTAAATACTGTAATTATGATTACTTATAGAAGCTATTTCAAGGAATGTGAAGTTATTTGGTTTAATGTTATATTTTATAATTGAAAAAAATCTTCATTTGTTTGGGGCCCTCCGAGATTTGGGGCCCAAGGCGCGCGCCTAGTGCGCATATGTGTAAACGCACCTCTGACTGCTATGAAATGAAAAGCAAGTAGATGTCAATATTGACGATAAACGTGCCGTTATGGAGGTTAGCTCATCAGCTCTTCAGGGTTCCATTGGGCGACAGCGAAGGGGTCAGCGAGGACAACCAAGGTTTGGCATCGCACCTTTGGACGAATACACTCGTGTACTTGAACATTTGCATCGAAGCAACAACGCAGTGGAAGGTTGGCACAATGCCTTCAACAACATTGTTGGCTTTTCCCATCCAACAACAACCAAACTTGCGCGTCAGCTGCAGCAAGAACAGTACAGTTTGGAACTCCTGCGTCGCCAACTGGAACTTGGAGTTCAACCAGGAAAGAAGAAGAAGAAGGCTTATGTGAGAATCAGCGAAGTTCTCCACGCTATTGTTACAGACTACAGTAACAGAGATCCAATTGCCTATTTGGGAGACATTGCAAGAGTGCTTAATATAAATGTTATATGAACATTTCGATGACTTAATTAGACACACACTATATACACACTAATAGCCACTATAATCACTTGACACTATTATTCAGCGTTGTAGTAGTATTAAGCAGTAAGCTTAGTCAGATTTTGCCGTTGAATATAAAAAATCTTATTCCTGTTTTTTTACCTTCAAAAATGTTTTGTTACAATCATTTGACCATTTTAGTCGATTTGGATTTTGAAATGATCAATTATTAAAATAAACACTTATTTAGGCCTACTCATTTATACTTATGACATTTTGTCCATGACATTTTGTGAGGTGACATTTTGTCATTATGACATTTTGTCCGTGACATTTTGTCGCATAGCATTTTGTCAGGCCACCGCTTTTCATCAGTCTTACACAGAACAGCTCTGAAAGTCAGTAACCCCACGTTCAACTTCAGTTAGTAAATTTCCCTTGGTTGGCTCAACCTTCCACCCCTTTGCGCTAGGTAAAAGAGGAACACAACCCTGCTGTAGGTTATTTAGCTGCCTCAATGTGATGACAACTGGTAGGCCTATGGTGTAAATGAGTAGCCCATCAATTATTATTTTTAGAGTGCTTTAGAGTTCGGAGAGGTTTTCAAGAGACGCTGATCAGGAATTTGAATATAATATGACCACTCTCTCTGGCAGTCCAACACGCTAACCGCTGGACCATTATGCACCTTTAATATAATTGATATTCTTAAGTATTATCATCATTATTATTAATGTTTGACCCGAACAACAACAACAACAACAACAACACGCACAGATCGTCTGCTGGATGGTATACCTCAAGTGCATGGCCATAAGTGAAGCTTGGTGTAATCTGAAACATCGTTCTGTCAGGTGCTGTGATTCTGTTAAATAAATAAATAAATAATTAACTGACGCAGTTAAATTGAAACTGATACAATGACGCTGCTTGACGCATGAAGCTCTTTCAAATGCTGACTTTGATTCTTGTCCTCCGTAGCAGTGTGCCTGCCATGGCTACCTGCATGACTTTTGGATCTTTGTCTGGAACAGAACTTGACTTCGACGACCTTCGAAGTTGTCAATCGATTGGGCTTCGATGATCGAGCTGTCGAACCGCCCGAGTTAAGAATTGATTATTCAGTTATGAGCACTTTATTACGCCCGAAGGCAGAAAGAAACAAACCAAACGTCACAGCAGAAAACGTATACATGCGCAATGCCGTATAAACATATTGTCAGAGGCACAAACTGCGAAATATTGTTTCCAGGTGTCCTTTATGTAACTATGTAAGATTTACTATTCAAGATGACGACGAGTTCGGAATCACAAAGAAAATGCTCACCAAAGTTACACCATAAAATATTCTGGAGAAAGTTTGATGTTGAGTGAATTAGTCGCCAACAGAACATCATGCGACGCTTCTTAATAATGTGATGCAAATCCAATCTGCTAAGGTCACAGATGAAGCCTTTAACAGATTCCCATTTATTAAAACCAACTTTCTATAGACAGAGTCCCAACATGCATTCAGTTTATCCTCCTGTTTCACCGTACATCTAACTGTGGCTGAGGCATAAGTCAATATTGGAAAGCAGTAGCTTTCTTGTACAGATAGATGAACCTGCTCGTTAAGATCTTTGGCACGTGCATAGATGCAATTACAGACGGAGAAGAAAGACCGTCTTACCGGTTCCGTGTTAAAACTGAGCGATTTAATATATGCTTAATGACCACATCTAGGTATTTTATTGATTGCACCCATGGAGTCGAGGTGTCTCTACACTGTAAATCCTCAGAACGCCGGACGCATCCGGCAGAACAGCTAAGGCGTTCTATAAATTAACACGGGTGTACAGATATATTAACACGTGTGTCCGGCAGCACAGCTGACGCGTTCTATAAATTAACACGGGTGTACAGAAATATTAACAGGTGTGTAACCATGTAAAATTGCATTATGACACGTGCGTTTATACAGACAACAGACTGTGTGCTTGTACGTCAAAGATTGTAAAAGACGATCAAACTGAATATAAGACAAGAAATCTGCATGATATATGGTATTTGTAAGTGAACTAAGTTGGACACGGCATATTTTGAACATCAGCGTTCTAATAAGGACGCCCTGGGCTGCAATATTTGAACGCGTGCGTTCAACCATCGAATATGATGAATACTAATCATGTAGTCGTCCGCGAAGTCGTGACCTTTCAAGAAATAGTTCGATAAGGTTGTGTTACGTATTCAGTCTGGCAAACACAAGATATGTTAATAATCTTGTGTTTCGTTTTGTTGATAATGTATTCTTTTCAATGTAGCAAAGCAGACTAAACCATTCGCCCATCGAAGCACAACCAAGAGCTCATGAATATTAATGATGTATAGGCCTACGTACGCGACCCGTTTTCGACCTTTGGCGGTTACATGTTTTGAAATACAGCGTTGGGTGTTATTTTCAACGAATTTGCGGAAAAAAGACATCTTTTGGATATGTTAATTTTGTGTATAAAATTTTGGTGAAACTACACAGGCATGATTATGCCTCCACACGAAAGACGCAATTGTAAGCTCATATAATATTCAATATCAAATTACAAAATGCTTTAAAACGATGTAGTCCTCTTATTTCTTGCAATATCGCAACTTCTGATTTCTCGGTTTCATTGATGAAAAAGGTAATCAACCCATTTAGCACTTACCAGGAATATTAATTGCTGTCGGTGTGGTTCTTGTTTTTTGGGACCAATTTATTCTCATGTGTCAAGGCTCATTAGGCCAGCTCACGTCACCACAAAGCAAGTTTCAGAGTGGCATGCCAAACAGGTTCATCCGGGTATGCAACAAAGAAATGGAACAATTTCAAAGTGCATGTACATCGTCATCACAAACTTGTCATAAATGCTGCTTGAAATTTCGCTGATGAAGGGTCAGAGCCTTCAAGTGATGAGGGCGAATTCGGTAGCACTTGGTGTTTTAGTGTCTGGATTTGATGTTTATTATTATTATTCGGTATTTGCACTGGAATGGCATGCCAAACATAATATTTGTGAGTCTCCTAAAGGTAAACATGGTCATAACAGCAGTGATGGGTTCATTCATGACTTCTGTGATGGAGATTATATTAAGATGAATGCATTTTTCAATTATAATCCTCAGGCTTTGCAACTGTGATGACTTGGAGATTGCATTTTTGTTTCTTTTTTTTTCTTTACAGCTTAAGAAATGTAAAGATATTAGAGTTCATTATTAGATAGAAATTGTTAACTGTTAGATAATAGATGGGATCCAAAAAGTCTGTTTAGAACACATAAATATCATTACAATATATGGTCTGTCTTTTATAGGGTGCTGGCCAAATGTCACCCGTTGTGCAGTTCATAGAGTACGAGACACATTTCAGATGGGGAAGTGGGAAGGAAAGAGGCAGGCGTTTTCAAGCTTCCTCTGTAATAGTTATGTTGAAGGTCAACTATTATCTAACAGTTGATTCAGAAATGTTCCTGTTGTCTCATTTTTATCACAATTTCTCTGCTAAAAATTTACACGGTTCAATGCAAGGAACAATTCTATGTGACATAGTGGAAATAAATAGTTAATAATCATAGCCTTTAAATAACTTTTGAATGTAAGTTCTTTTCAAAGATATAAACACAACAGTCTAATGTTGAATGTAACAGTCTAATGTTGAATGTTCATGTCATTTCATAAATTAAAATTGATATGTCATTTAAACTGCTATACTTGATATTTGCAAGCCATCCACTATACCTAAACTATATATATCACAACGATGACTAAAATTGCATATCTTTGTCTCTGCCTCTTTCAACCTATATATGTGCTCAATCAAACTTCATCTATTACAGTTTTGTATATACTGTATAGTACCAGTCATTTTGAATGTTGTGCTCTTTGTCTCAGGTCATTGCAGACAATGCTGTGGCACAGTCTTTGGAGACAGTGGAGAGTGAACCCCTGCTTATCGTTGTTCTGACAGTGGGCAACGACATAACCAGCATTTTCATCTTGGATGACACAGCTGTGATTAAAGTGCCAAAGACGGATATTCTGAATGCCACCCAGCTGCTGCTTGTCTCTTACTCTGTTTTTGATCTAGAATAACCTAGGGTTTATTCTAATTTTTTTGGTGTTCTCCGGACTATGACAATTGTTGAGCCTTATATGAAGAACACCAACAAACAGTGCAAATGTTTCGTTAAGATACTGCATGTTATGGAAACTGCCGGAGTCATTACCTGATAATTAACTATGTCTATATATATATCCTGTGACACTGAGAAAATCTTAATCATTATTGGGGGGGATTTTCAGTGTGCTAAAGTTGAATGTGGAATTGGAATGTTTACAATTATCATCATTGTCAATGTCATTGTTGCAATATTCATTTCTAGTTAATATATATGATAGTTCTATTGTCTGTTGAAATTCCATGTATGGTTTAATATTTGATTAGCACAGTTTGGATTTAAATTGAAATATCCTTGAGACTTGCTTATTGCTCATCTACACACACACACACACACACACACACACACACACATACACACACACACACACACACACACACACACACACATATATATATATGTATATATATATGTATATATATATATATGTATATATATATATATATATATATATGACATCCGGAGGGAGGGTCAGGCAAATGCAGACAAGGGGAGGGGTTATGGCTTAAGCAGACGTTTAGATACATGATTGTACAAAGATTTTAGTTCAGCCTATGCTTTAAGCACCAACTTAATTTATTACGGCATACATTGATTTAAGTTATTGCAGCTTTCAGTGCAGTAGGCCTAATTGATGTTTGCAAACTTGTTTTACTTTAAAATTTTACATAGCAAGTATATACTCAGACATTGCGTCGGTTGGGGACACTAGTGTTCATGAAGCGCACATTGTTGTGTTCCGTTCATGAGCACTTGTGTTCAGACCAGGTTTGAACGCCCGGACGCGTTCTTTTAGTGTTACATTTACGCGTTAAGCATTTGAACGCGTCATGCGTTCAAGAGTAGAACATGTATCAAGCGTTTAAAATCGTAACACCAGTGTTCAAAAATGTAATGCTACCGTTAACATTTAATACGCCCGGACGCGTTCTATTAGTGTTACATTTACGCGTTAAGTATTTGAACGCGTCATGCGTTCAAGAGTAGAACATCTATCAAGCGTTTAAAATCGTAACACTAGTGTTCAAAAATGTAATGCTACCGTTAACATTTAATACGCCCGGACGCGTTCTATTAGTGTTACATTTACGCGTTCAAAAATGTGTTCTAGTTGTGAACACTCGGCTTTAGAGTGTAGCGTCATGAAAGTAATTGCGAGTTTAGCTGATTTATCCAGAGCAATGCAACAAGACTTGGAAGGTTTGAGCTGCAGATGCAAAACAAAAGAAACAGACATGCATAGGTCAAGCAGGTATGGGCATATGCCAAATGCTCAGCACACAGCACACATGTTGTCAAGCAGGTATGGGCATATAGTAAACGCTCAGCACACAGCACACATGTTGTCAGGCAGGTATGGCATATGCCAAATGCTCAGCACACAGCACACATGTTGTCAGGCAGGTATGGGCATATGCCAAATACTCAGCACAAAGCTCACCCGGACCACAGGCTTTGGCTAGGGATAATTTTATTATTGAGGCCTGTACATTTTCAACTGTTACTTGTCGACAAATGTCATACACCGACAAATCATTCAATTTCTGAACATGCCAAAGCGTCTTTAAAAGCAAACAGGACTTGTGGACATCTGGACTGCTTCTCTTGCTGTGGAAGTGGTCCGCAAAGTTGTCAGCAATTTCATCATCATTGATGCAACCACTGAAGTAAATGTCTTTTGATAGGTTATGCCGAAATTTGGAATTCACTGATATCCAAAATTGTGATGAACACTTATTTAGAACGCGTTCATCCAGTTAATCGTTAAGACGACTTTCAAAGTTCATATAATGATTAAACTTATGATTGCTAAAATAAACAGTTCCATGACAACAGTAGTTATCAATGTTCAGAATAAAATCTCTACATGCACGATATATCAACGACAATTGTAGCTTAAACTATCAACCGGCTTGACCACAACTCGTTACAAATATATTTCCGCTCTCCTAACAACTCATTTGGAACTTCCTTTTATAGGCTTTTTGCCGACATGGCAGCAGACCATGCAGTTCAGGCCGGCATAAAGCCGTCCATGACTCATCGAAACATCAGTGTGTCAAGTCCAGAGGGTCCAACTGGTATATTGTACTCATCGAAAGCGTTCCATGCGTGGCAGCTAGACGCACCGCAGTAAACCGCAAAATAACCGCAAGCAAGTGATCAATTTGTAATTGTAATTGTAATTGTAATCGATGATTTATATAGCGCCACTCATAATCAGAGGCAAAAAAAAGATGTAAGCACCACAATGACGTCATATAACTTTCCGCCTTAGCGCGCAAAATCCTCCAACAATCGTAATCGTAATCGCCGGATTTCTACAGCGCCAAAAAAAGCGAAGTCGCGGGAACCAGCTTATTCACAGGGGCTTAGACAAATCAAAATCGATAGGCGGGGGAGGTCGAATCGGTTCCAGGTCAAGATCCAAAGGAGTCAGTCAGGAAGACAGTAAGACGGCTAAGGTGGGTGGTGTTTAGGGTTTAGACGGCGAGGGGGGTAGACAGAGGAGGAGGAATCGGGATAGGATTTGTGAAAGAGTAGTGTTTTCAGTTTTGAAAATCACAATCACAATCACAAGCCAGTCGACACAAGATGACTCATCAATGTTACTCCGTGAAAAATTCTATTACATATGTGCGCTTTAAACTTGGTGACTATTCAGCTTAACATTATGTTTATTATGCCGCTAAATATAACCTTATTGACTGAGAGCCTATGTATGAGATGGTGCTCATTATAGCTTTCTTTGGGTGCTGTAGAAATCTTGAGATTGTGATTAGGCCTACGAATACGATTTCATAAAATCCACGGTTTAGACGCTACAGGATGTGGCAATACTATAGACAGACGGCGTTTGCGAATTTAGAAATGGCCTACTACGCTTGTTCAACATTGGGGACCACACTTTAGCAGGAGTGTTGGTGATAATAAAAAAAAGTGAGACGCATGAAGAACTGCCAGAACTCAGCAGTCACGGAGTACGCGTAGGGATGTTGTCTGTTTTGAATTTCATATAAGATATGATGCAAATGGCGTCAGTAGAGCTCACGGAACGAGAGACAGAGATAAACAGGAGGAGCTATTCCGTCTAATCAGGGACAACGATGCATACACAGACAGAGAGAGAGATAGGGGATAAAAATGAAGAGGAAGACTAAGAGGCATAGATAGACAGATAGATGGACGGACGGATAGCAGAACGCAAGTAAAGAAAGCGGCGGCACTCAGTCGCTTTCTTTTGAGGCTGAAGGCTCCTGAAATTGGCGTTCAAAAGATCGTTCATAACAAAATCGCCTAATGCATGTCTCTTAGCCGATGTCTCTTAGCCGATGTCTCTTAGCCGATGTCTCTTAGCCGATGTCTCTTAGCCGATGTCTCTTAGCCGATGGCGCGAAACAGACCAAGAAAATTCGATGCAGAGTCGGCCTTTGCCTTCGACACCAAGAGTTCTCGTCAAGCACATAACAGCAAATGGCTCTCGTTTGGCTCGTCATCCATTCACGGCGAATGGTTGACTTTATGGCCATTCCTCTTCCAGTCCTCCTCCACGCAATTAGACGATTCTTGGCAGTGCAAACTAATCTGACGGCGTCCATATATAGCTCTGCTTTTAAAACATGCACGTAGTCCAGAAAGCATTTACAGGGAACTGTTGGTGATATACAGGGCAGGAAGGCCGACCGGACGGACGGACGGACGTATACGGACGGACTACTGAGGCAGCTGATCTGTAGGTAAACATTCCTGACACGTCTGCGGATGTTCCAATGTCCGATTGTGTCTCGTCTAATCCGACGACGGCAAATAAACGAAATTCCGCCAATTACGATTAAAGAAGCGCTCCAAATTGTGGCAATTAGGCGCAAATTGGTCGGTGCCCGTCAGAACGCGACGCGTCCTACCGTAGAGACGCAGGGCACCGGATTCCTTGCTCGAGAAATCACGTCATCCGCGACAGCTTCGTCACTTATAATTCAATAACCCAATCAATCTCCAGAAATCGAGTTACTGCAACAGCAGCAACAGCAGCAGCAGTGGTGGTGGTGGGAGCGGTGGCGATGACAGTGGTGGTGGAGTTGGTGGGATGCGGTGAGGAGGATGCGTATCTTCGCCGCCATTATCACTGTTAGTTCGGCTAATTTCAGGCCGGACACGTTGCGTGCTTGCTAACCGGGGTTAATGAGGATGCTTAATCAAATGATCTGCTTTTCTGGTGTCGAAAATTGCGATTAGTCAACTACATACATCGGACAGCTAGAGCTAGACAGACGGACATGCAGACAGACAGACAGACGGACAGGCAGACATACAGAAAAGGCGAACGACACCGGAGAGGCATGCATATGCTCTTCAAAGGCCGAAGTGGATCATGGATCTGTGTATAGTAGGTATAGGCCTAAGCCTGCATTGTGCATACAAAGGACCAGCATCGCCTTGCTCCGGCGGAATTCTACTGCAGGTGGTTGTCGTATCCCATCAGATGGAGCATGGGTTTAGGCCGTCTGGCGCGCAAAATCCATGCTCTGCTACCCATATCGTATCTCGGCTGCTGCTGCTGCTGTCTCTGCTGAAGCAGATGCCTCCCGTTGCGTGACTCACGTATAACTTCTGGCGAATCGGTTGATTTGAAAGTAATTACCCGAAGACGAAGACATCAACAGACGCGGCGCAGCTTACAGCAGAGACCGACGACAGGGTCATGAGGAAGAAGACAGGGACGAGGAAAAGACGAAGAGGAGGAGGAGGAGGAAGAGGAGGAGGAGGAGGAGGAGGAGGAGGAGGAGGAAGGAGGAGCAAAAGAAGAATGCAGGAAGAGGCAGGTATAGAGGATGAAGAGAGAGACAGAGACAGAGAGATTCGTATGTGTTGATTGGTATATGCATGCATGTATACGCAAGACATGCGACCGCAATCGTACCTAAGTACATTTAACTAACCAAATCGCATATTTATCAACGGGCATTCTGTCATAATTATGATAAGAATGCATGTCTTTACAGTATTTAAGCTTCTTAACTGTGATCCGTTGTTCGTCATTGGAAGGAATCGGAAAGCATCTAAATCTGTTTAGTCATGCGATAGGCAAGAAGCATTGGTTGGTCTCGAAAGAAGGAAAATGGGCAAATGAGGAAGATAATGATGAAGACGATGATAAAATTGGCTACTGAGGAACAGTGAGGATGACGAACAATGATGATGATGATGATGATGATGATGATGATGATGATGATGATGATGATGATGATGATGATGGTGATGGTGATGGTGATGGTGATGGTGATGGTGATGGTGATGGTGATGGTGATGGTGATGGTGATGGTGATGGTGATGGTGATGGTGATGGTGATGGTGATGGTGATGGTGATGGTGATGGTGATGGTGATGGTGATGATGATGATGATGATGATGATGATGATGATGATGATGATGATGATGATGATGATGATGATGATGATGATGATGATGATGATGATGATGATGATGATGATAGTGATGGTGATGATGATAATGATAAAGCTAAGTTTGAGATGATGACTGCATGCTTCCGTTAATTGCAAGTGCTAAAACCAATGAACGTGGATAGCCATGTTTTGGATAATGTTCAAAATTACAACAATCTATATATGAGTTACATCAACATATGGATAACAATTGTCGTTTTGTGTCTTCTGGATCTTTATGTTTTACCTTTCGAGTTTCTCAGCAGGACTGTCAATAAATACGCCTAGTCCTGAAGTTTAGATATCTGTCACGCGAGTTCAAAGAGAACATGCACAGCATCCCATGGATAATTTCAAATTACACGGACTAGAGTCAAATGAAATTCAAAGACACAGAATATCAGATTACAACTGCACTGATAACCTTTCCTCATGGCTTGCTTGCCTCGTTTGAAGACCAATTCTTATCACGAGCGACGCCAGAATTCAAACTATGCTTACGGTATAATTGTCCAGAACTTCTTTGCCATAGTCAGAACGAGAAGTCGACAACTAAATACCATCATCTGTGCACGTATTTCAATATACCTACATTGCATATAGCTTAATTGCCATCGAATAAGAAGAGTTCAGTTAAAAGTAGCCTAAGTCTCACGTCCATTTTATACAACTTTTAGTCTTTACTCCATGTATACTTACTCTCTTTGATCTTTGCTCCATCGCTCCGTGACCAACTATAGTACTCGATCGCCAGAAACTAAAGCAGGACTTGGGCGCCGCCCTTTTTTGGGCACAGAGACATTTAAGCGCCGGACAGGTAGGTGCCACACCTGTATATAAATAACGCTTCTAAGTAGTTCCAGAAGCCATATATTTCCGGGATGTTTGCCTATATACATAGTTAAGATTAACGATGGAGGCTACGACCCAATTTTCTACACTTTGTTGCCAAATAAGACAAGAAGAACTTACGATAAGTTTTTATTTGCATCAAGTCTATAGGGCCTAATGTCATCTACTCGTTTTCGCTTTAGGACAAATTTACTAATGCTATGGTATAGTAGTAGTACTAGATCTGTCTTACGGACTGATCTTCTGGATATTGACCTGATTACGGCGTAGTTTTGGTGTGCCATCGGTTGATGGCTTGTGCATTAGACACCGGCGCAATAGGAGTTACTAATTACAATTACAATTAATAATGCAATTTCTGCAATAACGTCCAAAAGTCCTAGCGTACAATCGGCGGTCGCCTGAGTGTCTTTATAGAAGGTTTGCCTGAGATATTATAGATTACTATTCATGGGCGACCGGAAGGGGGTAAGGGGTATTTGCCCACCCCTGGATTTTAAAAATTGTCTCGTTTTCTGTGTTCATGAATAGCTATGCAAAAACGTCATTTTGCCCCGTAGAAAATTTTGCCCACTAGAAAAATTTGCCCCCGCACGAAAATTTTGCCCCCCAACAAACTTCCTGCGGACGCCCATGTTATAATTTGCATAATTAATATTTTAGTTTAAGAAACACTGTACAAATTCGCTATGTGCAGCTACGTGGGCCTTAGATATATACGCATGTGAATGCAGAATATATGTGTAGAGTTAAACAAACAATTATACACAACACAACAATTGATACGATGTCTTAGAAATATGGTCACGTCACTTGGCCCTAATTGCTTCAGAGATTTCATTATCTGTAATCAAGCAGAAGACGGTCGTTAGAGTAGCAACGTCCTTTGCCGTTGTTTCAGCTCCCTCCAGCAGCTCTGCATCTGCACTGCGTCCTTCTCTCACCAGTCGCCATGCAGGCCATGTACCCTGGAGGGGAGGTGATTGCAAAGGCGCTGTTTGTCCGCTGTAATTCGTTCCCCCGGGGGTCGGTTGGTGGGGAGGTGACTGTAGTCCCCACCCCCCGACAATTCCGATTCCGATTTTCTGACTATAGGTGAAAATGGAAATCTGCGTGGACGCCAACAATGGTCGTCGACGTCGTCTCATCATAACAGCATCCGTATGAACTGCTGTGGATTTAGTCGATGCCTCCTCCTCCTCCTCTTGTCTACCTCAGCAGCAGCAGCAGCCGGAGCATCCGAGTCTTGCTTTCTAGCGATTTCCTCCTATTGGCCGGATTTGCTTGTCGAGAGTCGTCGTCGTTTAAGAAGGCGATTCCGGTCGCGGCGTTCGACTCTTAATTGCAACTAATTGACCGATAGACTCGCGAGATTTTCCGGCGAAGAGTAATTGCGCTTTCTGGTGCAGACTCCGCATCCTGTGCATCCTCCTCCTCCTCCTCCTCCTCCTCCTCTTCCTCTTCCTCCTCAGGATGCTATAGAGCTATCAGCGCTGATGCTATTACGCGTCGCAGCGACGGTCGGCCAACCACGGTGCAGCCTTCCTCCGGCGGTCATCCGATACGAGAGGACGGACGAACGGACGAACGGACGGACGGACGCAGAGACGGAAGCGATGCTGTGACAGTTAAACTAGAGCATCCCTCAGACGACGTTGCCAGTTACCAAGTCCCGGAAGCGCACCTATATAATGCGCAGAATTTCCGTTTCCTGTTCAGTTTCCATGGATTCCTCCTATCTGTCGTATAGCAGGTATACACGTGTTCCAGATGACAACCGCTTCGTCAGTTATTATGTTAAGGTTCTGATCGCTTAATGAAGACCACGGGAATCAGAATTAGCAGCAAACTTTGCAAACGCTATTATGGCAAAAATGCAATTCACATGCTACATGTATCTATAGGAAATCTGCAGACATAGGCCTAAATTTAAATACTTATATTATATATGTTTCTTGGCTGTACTGTGTTTGCATGTATATGCATATATGAATGTATTTATGCATGGATTTATGCATGGATTTATGTATGTATATATTTGTGTATGTACGTATGTCTGTGTGTATGTATGTACGTATTCGTGTATGTCTTAACTCTTAACCAATTACTGACTGCCAAGCACTTCCATAAGTTGAACTTCTGGAAAAGGAGACATACATATGATTTACCGTACTTTCATGTATACGCAGCTGCATGCCAATTCTTTGTCTTTCGCTCCATGTATACAAATATAAAAATTGTGATAATGATAGTTTTAATGATTGCTCCGATATCAGACCTGTTAATTTTATTTACATTTGTAGTCCTATAAAAAGCTTTAGCCTATGCTGCTTGTCTTAGAGCTAGGCCTATGTAAAGTTATTACAGTATATTTAGATTCAAAACTGTTTACAATGTTGCATCGGTTTTTCCATTGACATTGTGTTACTTTATCTAACAAAGATTACTTATTTACTTACTTACTATGCATGTATAATTGTCATTAATGCTTTTTATCAGTGTGTGTACGTATGTGTGTGTGAAATCGCGTGTAGGAGCGTGTGCGTGGTCGTCGGTGCACCTGTCGCGTGCCATTGATGTCACGTGGCGCCAATCAGCGTCTTAGAGCTGTCGTTGGCTGATGCCCGACAGCGCGTAAAGGGCTCCGGGAAACCTGCCAGTTTCCCCCTCCGAATAGAGTAATGTTCTTAGATGGGGACGGCGCGCCTCAGCAGAGGAGGAGGAGAAAGGAGGAGAATAGACGTCGAGTGACAGCCGAACCATTTAGATCCAGGAATAACTTGGGACGCGAATGCACCGCCCGCATGCACACTCGTTAGGCTTCTCTGGCCAACCGGTTCTATCTCTTCTGGCCAATAGCCGTTAGCGAATCGTCGGTCATTATCCTGTAATAGACTAAATCATTTTTAAAGTACGTTTACACTTCAAACTCACTCTCTGTATTTGCGTCTTTTGATTCATCGCTTTCCAATCGGACTAATTAGACGCCCGCCTCATTCCCTTCGTCAATTCTCAAAGTCTGACGGTAAGTATACGTGTAATCAACACATTGTCACAGTGACACATATTTTCTTAAAGGTTTCTAACAGCGAAAACTGCTATTAATGTCTCTACTCTCTAATCATTAATTAACTGACTTACACATAATTATATACATAAACAATAATTATTCTGCAAACATTTGGAAACGGATAAGTAGCATAGATTGTTCGCATAATGTCTTAATGACCTGCCCATTCAGAGCGCAACAGTTTTTGCAAAAACCCGTTATAACATTTTCAAAGTTAATTACATTCGGAGTGTTAAACACTCTTCTACAGTTTTGCGTCTGCTTAAGTTGTATGAAACATTTCAAAAGTTAATTTTATATCGACGTTTAAACAAAAGACACTTTGGGATATCGTGGAACAAATTATCAAGTTTATCGATTAAGGAAAATTGAGATAGTAAATTCTGTAGGCACATTGATAGCAAGTGCACAAACAGGTGCATTTTGAAATCTTATATAGTGTTCGTTAATGTTAGTTAAGTTGTTATATAATTGTGGTACAAATTTATGAGTAATTAATAGTAGGGTCATTTATTTTTATTTGAACAAACTTTGATTTTTAAGTTACGATGTTTGACAATGAAGCTTTAGTGAAGCTTCGCTATAAGTAGTCTACTTCAGTTGCAATCACAATCCAGTTAACGCTTCTTATTTATAAAATTCTATTTCGGTTTTTTATGAGCAATGTCTTGCATATGCAGTGTGTTATGGATGATTCGTTTGCTTTTCTCTGTTTGCGTTGTTCATTTGTGAGTCATGAAATTATACAAATTATATAGAAGTTATGAAATTACAGAACTCACACAATTAGATCTATAGAAATTATGAAATTATAGAGGTTATGAAATGACATCAATGAAGCTTCAGAATCGTTTGTTTTGCTTGTGCAGTTTGTGTCTTCCTCGTCGTATGTTGTAATCGACTGGAAATTTGAACTCAATACGTTAGGGACGATGAATTCGTTCCTGTGCGCTCCCAGTCGGTCACGCTACACTTCGTTTCTCATCGACGACATCCTCCTCGACAAGACCAACTCCTCCGGTCTCTCGACCGCAACTCCTCAGCAACAACTACATCACCACCATTTCCATCAGCAGCAGCAGCAGCAGCTAAGCACGAGTGTCGATGGTCAACAAGTGTCGACAAGGGTTGGAACAATTAGTTCCAGATGTCGATCTCCATCTTCCTTGTCGTCATCGTCTTCGCGCTATAGGCTCCATGCCTACTTGAACGCCACTGTGTCAGGAGTGGCTGCTGCAGCCGCTGCATCTGCCGCCTTTGTTCCATCTTCCCTGCCGAGGCACCTGGGTAGCATGCAACCTCTGTTTGGTCACGTACCACCCACGGGAGTAGAACATACTTACTTACTACCATCCGCCGATGGTAAGAACACTCATACACTGTACTTCTAAGCATAAACGTATCCGCATATCTGTTGTTTCTTGTTCTTATTCTGTCCGTCGTATCCTGTCCAACATCTTTTAGTTGTCATATATAGTTGTCCCGTCTTTCGCGTCATCTCCGTTGTCGTCTTCTTCGTCGTCTCTTCATCTCGTTTTCTTCTTCTTCATCATCCTGTCTGCGTGCCATCTTCTTCGTTGTCTTCTTCGTTGTGTTCTTCTTTGTCTTCTTCATCTCATCTTTTCATCTGGTGATTTTCGTCTCTTCACTTGTCGTCTTCTATTCAACTCGTCTTCTTCGTCTTCGTCAACTTTTCGTCTCGTCTTCTTCATAATACTAATACAACTATAACTACTACTATTATTATTACTATTATAATTATTGTTATTGGGGTGCCCAACGGAGAATCTGTGCGGAACGGAGAAACTGCGGAATTCAGGGGGGGAGGTAATCTTTCCAGAGGCGTGGTGTATTGTTGGATTACTCGGTTAGAGTAGTGGTTAGCGTGCTGCTGGAATGCCAATCGATATATAGGTGGGGAAATTTGGTTCGAGATTTCTGTTCCAAATGCGCCCCATAACCAACTCAGTTATGATGAGTACACTAACCGCACGCTGTCGGTGGGAAGATGAGACGGCGAGGGAGAGGACTGGCCACGCGCCCTCATATGCCGAGGTCAAGAAAATGAAGTCGCTAACGCTTCATATATCCATGGCTGCCTCATGAACTTGTATACCAGTTACGTCCTATAGATAGGCCTATTGGCGCCCAGCACATAATTTTTTATGTAGTACTTTAATACATGGATTTTTCTGTATATAGATTAGATGGTGCTAAGATTATCGATAGAAACGTCTTAACTGCAAAATACCTCTTGTATCTGTAAGATACTGAACAAAGTTTAAAAGTTTGTTTCTCTAAAGAAATTTGCTATTTAATAGAATTTGTCACATCGGTGTTCTCGAAATTAGTGTATCACGCAACGCCTCGGAGGAAAATGTTTGTTATTATTGGCCGACCTAAGAATGTGCGAAGTCGCGTCCTTTCGTGCAGATGTAATGCACTTATAATTGCCAATAGTACAGTACAAACATTGTGTTTTATATCTGATTTTCGTTTTGATCAGTGTCTGGATCAAAATGTCTAATGTCCAACAGGCTATAGTCTACCAGCAAACTATAGGACTCCAACTTGTCACCCAGTTTGTCGCCTCATTGTTAGCCATAAATATTTACACAACAGGCTTTAAAGACTGCCACATGATTAACTCAACTCCATCCTGAAGTTGTTCAAAAGACTGTTCTTCATCATTTACTGATCCGTCGTTTCATTTGCATGAAGCATGAAAATTTTTCACTTAATGCACTTGATTCCTGTGTCCTCTTTGTTCTCTGCCTCAACAAAATTTTCATATTATATATATAGTCCGCTTATACTCATCCAACTATAGGGCTTTCTTTCTGCATTTGAGACTAGCAACATTATCAATTTGTTGGTCAAAGTTTACCTTCTTTCTTTCAGCAGATTCGATGCAGAGCAAAGCTAAACTACTTAGCCGATCTTGATCAATGGAACTTCTTATGTATAAAGTTTTCACTCTTTTAAGTACAGAAAACGATCGTTCTCCAGAAGCATTACTTATTGGTATATCGTAAGGTAAATATGCAAAATTGCTTGCACATTTGGAAATGTGAATTGTGAACCACGTACCACGAGGGATATATATTGTTTGGATTTGTGACGTTTACATGTTTTTCTACTTAGCTCCACTTATCGCATGCTCACGCTTTTTTAGTTTTGCAGCTCCAGAATCATTTTTAGCAGCGTTTCATTGCGCCAGATTTTATTATTATAAAAATTTCAATTTTTATTACTGGTTAGCAATAGGCTACTAAAGAAACTTTTAATTACTTTTGAACAATAAAAATGACGGAATCATCAGACCAAAACTTTTAAAACGTAAACTACGGCAGACTTGTTGCTAACAAGTTTTGTGTTATTTTGCACAAAAATGAATCATTAGCCCAAATGAACAAAACAATTATAAGTTACAATAATCTGCTTTTAAGTGAATGCTAAACTGTAAAAATAGAAACTATGTTATATTTAATAATAAAAAATTGAAAATTTTATTTTTTATAATTGAAAAAAATATTTTCATTCGCTTGGGAATCCTCCGAGATTTGGGGCCATAGGCGCGCGCCAAGTGCGCTTATGATTAAACGCGCCTCGTCCCACTCACAAATGAAACAGTTGCCAGCCTGTTTGATATATCGGAGCTGTAGATCATTAAGAAGTGCTACAACTTTCAGATCACCAAATAAATTGCATTATGTTTGCTGTCTTGCTTGAATTTCGCCAATCACTCCATCTTAACAGATCTAGGCTATCTTTCACGTGAACAGCATGCCCTGCAGGCTTCCACTAATCGAAAAATACGAATAGCCTAGTTCTATTAGGCTAATAGTTGACAAATTGCCTAAAATGGTGCACCGAGTCAATTAAGACTAAGAAAAACTGACGACAGCACATGTAGGCCCTAATCTATGTTTGTGCTGTAAAGGATTTCATTTCGGTGGCCTGTTTCATGGCGCTGACGGCCACTCCTGTGGAAAGCACAGCCGTCGCCGAAAGGCCAGAACCGTCTTTTCAGACCAGCAGCTGAACGGTCTTGAGGAGAGGTTCGAATCGCAAAAGTACCTCTCCACTCCGGAACGGGTTGAACTGGCTTCACAACTCAACCTATCTGAAACACAGGTATAATCTTTGTCACGTGACAATTTGACGTAGTATAGATATAGGTTATTATTGGTAGGGGCGAATCCAGGATTAGAACTTAAAGTGGATGATAAGTGAAGCCATGTCAGTATCTGGAAAAGTGTTAGCCTGCTGCACGTCAATCCGTCAGATTTTCGGAGATTGCCGCTTGTCGAATTTTATCAGGGAGTCAACTTTGGGAACGCTGTGTAGTAATGAATGAAATTGACCTCAATATATACGTGGCTGTGTGCTATCTAATTTGTCTCCAAGGGCGTTTAAAGAGATTTGGAGAATAATTTCTAAAGTCACAATTCCTTGATTGACTTTAACAACTCGTCGTCCACCCTTTAGACTTTCTTCTGGACGGTGAACTGTCCATACCATAGACTCTATGGTATGGAGAACTGGCCTATACGGTTGATCGTGTGTACTTCATCAGTAGATCCTGCTTCTATCACAAAAGTATCTCTCTACTCCGGCCTAGTAATTCTTTAAGTCCATTTTTGGTTTTGTTTCGTGTTAAAATCTTATTTCGTAATAATTACTTTTATTATCTTCACCACTGTAATTGTGGAGTACTGAAATCTACATAAATATAACCAGGAGTTTACATGGATTCTTTTATGAGCCCTATGTCCAACTGTCTGACAGATTTGTAAGGGTTGTGTGCATGAAACAACTGGTGGGTGTGTGTTGTCGGAAAACTTCCCTCCACCCTTTTACCAGGCCGAGTCGTTAGTAGGACATATGCGAGGTTGTGTGTAGATGTGTCACAGTGTCGGGCCGTCCGTCGGTCGTCGCGCTCGTGCGAACTCCGTCGACGGCGCTAGCGACGACCCGACGCATCGCTGTGGAGTCCTAACTGTAGGCCAGTCAGAAGTTCTATCCAGGTATTTGGCTAGGCTGAGATCAAAGACATATACTAACTGTGATCTATCATCATTATCTACCAGGCTGATGGTCGAGTAGATAGGCGCAGTCGCCGGATGGGCAACAGCCCCAGCAGCATTCGCATGTGACTCTACAGCGAATTTATTATTAGGTGTTGGCTCGAGGCGCTCTAAGCGCGCTTTCAATAACTCTTAGACAGCACTCGGTCGTGCCGAGGCTTGTTCTTGGCTTACTCTCAAGCTTTCCAGCGCTTGTGCTTGAATCACACTCAAACTTTCCAAAAAAGCGCTCTGTCGTTCCAGAGCTTGCTCTACTACTGAACTAGAACCAGATTGGTGCGTTACAGATCTTTCTGTTTCCGTGGTTTCCATATTAATCAGTTTGGCACAAGTTTTATAAGTTTATTATTAATCGAAAGTAATGCGTACACTCGTACTGATAAACTAAAAGCTTCAAGCGTATTAATTATAATCTTATTTCTAAGCTGAACACATCTAGCTAACTATCTTACTAATAGTCAAGTTAGAGATACAAACTAATCTCTACAAGTTTCAACTGCTATCTTACTTACACTCTTACTTATCAGAAACAAGTTAATATTTCACAGATCGCCAATTTGTCGAATTTATATATCCACACAGAGCACGAATTATACTCCAGAATTTCCCACTACGAATCGACTCGAAATCGCAATATATATCCAACTTTGAATCTTCGCTGTTACACTGCCTATTTCTACTTTAAAAAGCGCACGTCAAATTCGCCCAATTTCACATCGATATTCCAAATTACATTTCAAACGATGGCCAAACCACAGCAGCCAAATTATACGAATCTCGCGTGCTACACACGTTACCGACCGACGTGCTTTCACCAGGCAGCCGAAATACGAGAATTATCGTGATTTCCGATGCGTGGGTTTATATAGTACGGCCGTTGCTAAGGGCCCTAACCCCTACACTTTTTTGGTCGATCGACACTGATCTAATTTTAGTTTATCTAAAACCACACCAAAGGACCCACGAGGTCGCTCACCCCAAATATTCGTTTAATGTCCGCCGTCCATACATCCCTATGCATCGATATCGTGTTCCCGGCGTCAGCGCAGTTTCTTTTGATTTAACTTGTCCGTCTGCATGTCTTCTATCGTCGTGCGTGCATCTGTGTCAATGTCTCTGTAGCTCTCATTAAGCCGGTAGATCGAAATTTCTTATAAACTCAATCGTCTGTGTGCATATCCGTCAACTCGTCGTCCCTTTAGCGCTAGATCCGTTCGTCGGCGTCCCTTCTAAGTTAGATCGTAAACTGCCAGATGTTCACCCTTGGCAACCAATTGTGTGACGTAATACGAATTCGCGCGAATATAGACGCAAATAAACAGTAACTCTGCGTCGGAAGAATCGTCACTACGAAACAATAACAGACGTACTGCAATTATTCGATTCACACTAACGTATCTATTTACGACAAGTTGTCGTTCAATTAAGGTCCCCAACACGGGGACCTTAAATGGCGTGGCACCCATTCAAACGGGCCAGCGGTGGTGAAGGATCACACCCGATCAATTCATTGAAAAATGAGCAGGGTCTAGGCCATATACCGTCGCTATAGAAAATCTCCTACCCCGTGGGTAGTTGGAGAGATAGTCGAGGCAGAAGACAGCGTTTGCGCACTTCAAAGGCTGAACCGCCTGCACATACCTGAGCTTAGAGAGGCGCTATACAAATCTCCAAATACGATACGATACGATACCTAAAGAGACGGTTATGGGGTGGGGATTCATACAGCGAAGATCAGTCGACCGTCGTAGGCCTATATCAAAGGCAAGCCGCTCTTACACGAGCGTCGACTCGAGCGGTCGTCATGGCAACCCATTATTTCCGATGGAAAGAAATTTTCTGGACAGTATGTGTGTGTTTTTAGGTGAAGACTTGGTTTCAGAATCGGCGGATGAAGCAGAAGAAAGTCCATCGCAAGTCGAGCGACGACGGCTGTCCCGTCTCTCCCACATCCCAATCGAACGAACTCTTCGACGTCACTTCAGGTCAAGCAGGCATCAACGCTGGCATTGTGCCAAGCTCCGCCCTCCGTCCCGTTTCCACAGCTGTCGGTTGCCATGACGACAACTCTTTTTGCATGTTTGCGCATGCGCGTCGCCATATGACAAACATGGCGGACAACAACAGAGAAACGACGGATGACATTGCAGCGGATAAAGAGACGAAGACGAAAGCAGACTATTCCGGATGCGATACGGATTTCATTCTTAAGTAATTTTAGTCGTTTTGTCTCTCGTTTATGCAGATATAATAAGACACAACACAATTTATATCTGACGGACTGCATATGGCCTAGGCCTATAGGCCGACATGTAGGCTACGTATGAATTATGTAAATGTAATGAGAGCATCAGTTGCGTATTTGTTAAATTTACTACTATTCGGCGATTACCTTGACCAAAATTTGTTGACACATGTAGACTACGGCGTGAGTTCAATTACAGATTATTCACAACGGAATTCGGATTCTAATTTTTGAGTTGTATTTGGACAATATATTTAAAACTAGGCCTATTTATGGCCTACTACAACTCTTCCTTGGTGAAAATTAGTGTTCATTATAGAGGTCCATAGATGAAGCAAAACACCCAAAAACGAATCTCACAAACAGGATAGGGCCTACGTCAAACGGATGTAGTAGACGATTCGTCCCATTCACCTCAGTGGCGAAAATCACGCGGAGGGGAGACAGAGAGGGACCGTCCCCAAAGTTTTGACTGGGGAACATCAGTGTTGACTGCCCCTGAAAATTAAAGAGGGACAATAGAAGGGCAGTGCTAATCCAAGCATTATTAAACCAAGAACTGCCCTTTGCTTTATTCAACTTACTAGCTGGATTACCCGGCGTTGCCCGGGGTTATAAGTTTCACACCACCACCACCACCACCACCGCCCCCACCACCACCACCACCAACAACAACAACAACAACAAAACAACAACAACGACTGCTTGGCAATCTTGGCAGTCGCCCTATGGCGGCGACTGCTTCGCAGTCTTGGAGGCCCATGTGGCGTCTGGCGACCTGTGGCGGAGACTGCTTCGCAGTCTTGTAGACGCCTTCTGGCATCTAGCGACCTCTGCCGTGGACTGACTGCTTCGCAATCGCCCTCTAGCGACCTCTGCCATGGACTGACTGCTTCGCAGTCGCCCTCTGGCGGCGACTGCTTCGCAGTCTTGGAGGCCCTTGTGAGGTCTGGCGACCTCTGGGGTAGACTGCTTCGCAGTCTTGTATACGCCTTCTGGCGTCTAGCGACCTCTGCCGTAGACTGACTGCTTCGCAGTCGCCCTCTGGCGGCGACTGCTTCGCAGTCCTGGAGGCCCTTGTGGCGTCTGGCGACCTGTGGGGGAGACTGCTTCGCAGTCTCCCGTGGACTGACTGCTTCGCAGTCGAAGAGGGTGAACCGGGCATTGGCGTGTTAAAGAAAACGCCAGAAATCTAGCCCTCACTGCCGGTCTGTAGTCGGCCTCGCCCTTAGTAAAGCAGACTGGTTGTTTCATATACTGTAAATAATTTAGATATTTGTCTTTGAACATACATGTGTTAAAATTTTGCTGTAAAACGATGAATATACTTCGAATCGATCGTCATTAAATTTTGTGCGAAAGTAAACAACTTAAGCGCATTATTAATGACGTTGGGGAACACCGGCGCCATAAATAGAACCGCGGTGTCGTTATGCTCATTATTAATGACGTTGGGGAATACCGGCGCCATAAATAGAACCGCTTCGCAGTGGAATAGGCGAGCTTGCGCGTCATTTACGGTCGGGTGGGTAGAGTTTTGGGGCATTTTCACCATGGTAGGGGTGAAAACGGGGGACACGAACCCCTCCACTGGGTGTCCGAAGCCGAGGCCGACACTGTAGTAAAGGTTTCGAGTGAAAAGGTGCAAAATTGTAGAAGTTAAGCCCGGTTAAACAGACAGACAGACAGACAGACACACACACACACACACAGAATTCTCGCTTTATTAATATAGATATGCATTGTCTCAGCTTCTTTGCTTTGTTCAACGATAATGTTTTATTTCAAATAATCCATGTCGGTTGGAATCGTTAAAGCATCATGTTACGCATAATGAGCTTCTACTATCAGGATATCAGTAAGGAAGTTTTCTTCAGTGTTTCTGTGCAGATTCTTCTAAATGTGCGACTTCACACATCAGGTTATCACTGAGCAGTATCAAAACTTATTTCTGAGACGTTTCGACCACGACAAACTGATCGCGGATGCGCATGAAACAAAAGAGGGAAAGAATGAGTGATATATGTTCGGAGAAGCTAAGATTTCGGTCGCAAATTCCAACGTACTGCACGTATGTAAGGAGAATTGGTATGAATATAGTTTGAGGGAAATAGAGGAGACTGGAATTTTCTTGAACTAGTCACGAAGGCCTATAATTATGAATTCAGTTTTAGACGGATTCAAGTATAGGAGATTATAGATGTCATCCAGGAGGTAACCACATGAAGAAGATTATTTTTGGAGTGGGATAAGCTGTGTAGAGAGAAAGAAGTTGGCTTTGTGTTATCGGCAATTCGGCATATAGATGATGGTCAACTGAGGACACTTTGATGAATGAACTGAGTGGAGTATCGTAAGGAATGAACAAAGGAGGCCAAGAACAAGGCCTCGATGAACACCACAAGTGAGAGGACATGATTAGGATGAGGCTTCCAGTGTTTTAACGGAAAAATACCGGGAAGAGAAATATGATTGAATCCAGAGGAGAGCAGTATCAGTAAAACCGAACCAGGTTGACAGTCTTCCAACTAAGATCAATAGTATCGAAGGTGGCCTGACGAAATGTCATCGGACAAAATGTCATAAAGACGAAATGTCATCAGACAAAATGTCACGGAGAAAATGGCAGTATCCAAAAACTTGGTCCTTTGGTTAGAAGTTATTTGATCCTTCAACTACTCGTCTGTTCTGGCATAGGAAAATCATTATTAGGCTATTACTATAATTGTTGTTTATTTATTTAATTCGGATATTTCTATAGCGCCTCCTCAATTCTACTACTACTCAGAGGCGCTCCCGACTACAGCATTGATACTGTGTCGGAGTTTTCACGCCGAAGCGCCACGAGCAATCGCGAGTGAAGGACTTGCCCAAGGCCCGTACGCAGCGGCTAGAGTGGCATTCGAACCTGCAACCCTCAGGTCACAAGGCGCCGAACTTACCACTGAGCCACCACGTCCCACGTTGTTGTTGCTGCTGCTGCTGCTGCTGCTGCTGCTGCTGTTCTTATTAAACTAATCCAGTCCGAACCAATTACTTCTATAGCGCCGCAATAAGAATGCCTAAGACATCAATCGTCGCTTCAATTGAAGTCGTTATTAAAAGTCATAATTCATTGGAGGAGCCATGTTGAAATTCGATTGATCAGGAAAATCGGAAGTAGGCCTACATGGTATACGATGTATGTGATTTGAAAGACACAAGTCTTAATTAAGTTTAGGCTAGGGACCTGCGAATCACAAATTTTCAGTCGAATCGAATCTCGAATCGAATCGGGGGTAAAGGTTCGAATTCGAATCGAATCTCGAATCCAATCAGCAGGTACCATGCAGTTTGATATTCATGAAGCTTGATAGCACAGGCGTATACCACAGTATCAATAAATCAAAAACATTTCTTCAGTTTAAAATCAATTAAACTAAACATGAAGCTAATTAACAGAATTAAAAGTAGCACAAATAATTTAAGGGGTAAGGTAGTAAGTATATTCTTTATTGAAGGCAATACCAATTGCATAACCGCACTTTGGTGTACATACATCTAAACGGAGTATAATTTTCTAATTATATATGCCTAAACCCTTTTCTTGCCAAAGGATTTGAAGTCGTCGCATTCCGCGCAGAAATTCTACAACCAATCCACGCGCAATAAACAATTAAAAGTAATTTTAAAACAATTGGTTTACAACAAAGTCGTTTTCATTTTTCCGAAAAACGATTCGAAACTTTTTCGATCATGACTTCATTTTCGAATCGAATTATAGGCCCGATTCGTTTCGAATCGAATATAGAAGCTTCGCAGGTCCATAGTTTAGGCATGAGCACAGATACAATGACCTTCAATTACATCAAAAGATTGACAAAACGAACTGAACCGAATTGGTCAGGGAATTCCAAAGTTTTGCACAACGACGGAGAAAGACCAGAGCCTAACACTGCTCTGGTGCGGAACACATTACGAATCACAGCATCCACTCTTCCAGGCTAGTATCAGTCGAATGAAGGTTTATCATTGTTGGTTTTAAAGTAGTAGTTTGCGAACTGCAAGGCAAATTTTTGCTCAATGGGCGTAATGTGCTGATACTAATGGGTTCTATTATTTTAATCAATTAGTACTATTTGTCTTACCGTTTCCAGAACAGGTAACTAAAAATAAGAAAAGTATTATTAATAAAAATTACAAAAATATTGCACTAATAATAATAATAATGTACCAGTAAGAGTAAAACTGAAGACTGAAGTAAAATAGTAGACAGTGTAAATGACGTCATCATAAGTAAGTAAGTAAGTACGTAATCAATTCTATAATTGGCATGAAACAACAGCAATACATACAGTGGCGAAAAGTAGCACAATATCAGCAAAACAAAAACCCAGATGCACTATTCAAAACGGTTTCATGGTTGCCACGGAAACTCATTGTATCAAATTAAATTTTATATAATTTACGTGCGTGCTCGGAATGGTTTCAATTAAGTAAGTAAGTAAATAAGTATTTTCTTTATTTAACCGGTTGCAAGAGATTAGCACTCCAGTGTAGGCCTACATGCATCAAGTAATACAATACAGAATAAAACAGTTAAAAAACAACAACAGTATCATAATCAATATGAATATAGCATTCTCCCAATTAAATTTTTCCTCATGTTATTGTCCAGTGGAGTAAGCACTCTATCGTGAGATCGAGGTCTGAGAACATAATTTTTAGGTTTCTTGGGTGGGAGCAATTTCTGAAGTACATGACCAGGGTTGTTTAAGACCCCCGTGAAAAGGCCGACATCCGCCTTCCTACAGAGTTGGTCAAAAGTTTTGGCCCACCCTCCGGCAGGTAGTAATATCTCTGCCTACTTGCCTAGTCATCTTGTTTATGATGGCTTGGAGTTTATTTTTATCATGCTGGGATGCAAATCCCCACCATACGGGGCTTGATTCAAACGACCAAATCACAGTTGATCGTTTTCACACTTGAGAAATCTGCATCGCGGTCTGTACAAGGGCACCCAGAAATGGGGTGTTACGTTGCTGTTCTCTTTCTCTTTGGGACCCGCTCTCTTTCTTTCTATTTGTTACGTCACTGTTCTCCTTCTGTCTGTCTGTCTTTTTGTCTTTGTCTTTGTCGTTGTCTCTCTCTCCATGGGCGGCGATCCCGGAGGGGTCCAGTGGGACAAGATCCCCACCTTGTGGGGACACACTATTGAACTGTCACCCCCACCCCCAATTTTGAGGAAACACCAAAAAAAGTCAACACATTTTTTCTCTCTTTTGACCAAATCAGTTCAAAAGTGTCCCGTGTCCCCCTCACCTATCAAACAAGATCGTCGCCAGTGTCTGTCTCTGTCTCTCTTTCTCTGTTTCTGTATCTATCTATCTATCTATCTATCTATCTGTCTGTCTATCTGTCTGTCTGTCTGTCTGTCTGTCTGTCTGTCTGTCTGTCTGTCTGTCTGTCTATTTTTCTATCTATCTATCTCGCTATATCTTTGGATACCAGCAGTCTGTCTTTCTGTCTGTTTGTTTGTTTGTTTGTTGTGTCACTGGCAGATATATGGAGTTAATTCGGTGCTGACACATCTGAGATTTGAATTGGATTGTGGCCAACGAACGTGGAGTTATTATGCTGAGTGAAAAAACTGAATAATTTATGCAAAAATGGCCTTCAATTTCATAGGCTTAACCCCTTGACTTTCAAACCAGTAGTTTTGCCCATAAGCCGCACAGATCGCTTCGCCACATACTCTTCTAAGCTCGCGCTACTCAACTGGATGTAAAGCTCCAGCATGCGTTCACCTGCATTGACAGTAATGTCCACTTCTTGTCAACTTCGTGTAACTTAATAAGGCGTAAACTGTATTTGAAAGTTGTTTGTCCAACTCGAGAGTTAGCCAACATCATTCTGTGGTTTATTTTGCGACTCGAAGAAACGGCAGTTTTAGCTGCAGAGGACCATCTTCGTGGCTTTTGATTGCGACATCTAGGGAATGCATGCTTCTGATTTGCTTTTGACAAAGCCAGTTGAAAATGTAATAATCAGCTCAAACCGCGGGAGGATAGCCTAGGGCTCAACGATGGGGATCAATAGTCTGTTGTTTCTGCAACTTAACACTTGATCTGAGTTCATCGTTTTCCGATGGTCTTCTCCGCTATAGACTGTTACCAGGGACGTAACTTTGGTCTTAGAAGTGGGGGTACCAACTTTCGTACTGTTTCAACTTCGCGGCTGTTAAATAATTATAACGCCATTGTTTGTATTACAGGCATAATGATAATTAATTATAGGCTTAATAATGATGATGCTATCAAGTCTTTAGTTAAGTATAATGCATTGCATATCTAATGATGTTAGATCGACTGGTTTTCATCAAATTGTAAGCCCTATTACTACCCTGGTGGCTCTGGTAGTCCTAGCGGGATCTATGACCCCTTTTGGGTCTCCTGTGTAGCCACAATATGTTAATTGATTATAAGCATTATATGTTTTGTTTATCCTTGCAATGTTTGGTTACCGAAATAAAAATACAATACAATACAATTGCTACCGCTAGGAATAAGTAATTGCATTGTGGTTTCACAGAGAATAGGCCTATTGCTACCACTAGGAATAATTGCATTGTGACTTCATAGAGGATATTGCTTGGTACCACTTGGAATAATACTGCATTGTGCTTTCACAGAGAATGTGTGTGATAACGTTAGGAATAATATTGTTTTGTGATTTCATAGAGGACATATTGCCTTAGCAACCTCTTCTAACCTTTTGAAATAATTGCATTGTGATTTAATAGAAAACAGTATTATTGCCATAGCAACGATTGTCTAACCTCTGAGAATAATTGCATTGTGGTTTCATGAGGATATATTGCCTTAGCAACATCTTGTAATAATTGTAATGTGATTTCATCGAGAGTATGTTGCCGTAACAACGACTGTCTAACCTGTTGGAATAATTGCATTGTGATTTCATAGAGTATATAATATATATAGGCCCCTATATAATATATATTGCCTTAGCAACCTCTTGTAATAATTGTGTTGTGTTTCATACAAGCTTTATTCCCGTAGCAACATCTTGTAATAATTGCATTGTGATTTCATAGAGGGCATGTTGCTGTAGCAACCTCTTTTAACTTCTGGGAATAATTGCATTGTGATGATATTTTCACAGAGCATGTATTGCAGTAGCAGCCTCTTGTAATAATTGCATTGTGATTTCATACAGGCATGGGCGGCGATCTAGGGGATGGGGGACATGTCCCCCACCTTTAAGAGTGGGGGGACACTCCATGCATTTGTCCCCCAACATTTTGAAGAAACACCAAAAAAGGTGGAGAAATGTAAATGCGTGTGAGGGTTTTCGGAGCGTTTTTTGACCAGACGAGGGAAAAATAAATTTTTTTAGGAGAAGTGTCCCCCCAAAATTATGAGAAAGAAGAAGGAATTCGTAAAAAAAGTTAAAATCTTTTAGAGGATTTTTAGACGAAGAAATGAGAAAAAGAAAAGTGTTATTGGTGGGGAGATGGGAAAAAGTTGTAAAAGGTGGCGAATGACAAAAAAAAGGTCATCAATTTTTTTCGAGATGAAATCGATATTTTGTGGAGACGAATTGGTGAAAATGAAAGTGGGGAATAAAGCAAAGAAGTGCGGAAAAAAGAGGATAAGGTCATCAACTTTTTTCGGAGATGAAAGGGAAATTTTTCGGAGATGAAGTGGCAGAAAAATGTTTTGGGACAAGATTTTCCAAAACCGGTCGTCGACGAGATCGTGGCCGACTTTGTCCCCCCCCCACCTCTCAGACAAGATCGCCGCCACTACATACAGGATATATTTCCGTAGCAACATCATGTAACATCTTGTAATAATTGCTTGTGATTACACAAATAATATTTTGCCACCTCTTTTAGTAAAATAATTATAACAATGAGAGTGATGATGATGGCGATCACACTGATGATAATGCTCAGTAATTGTTTGAATCTTGAGGGCTTCCTCAGATAAAATAATAATGGACAAAACAATGGGTATGAAAAGTGGGTGGTACGGTACCCTCCAGTCCAAAAAGTATGGGTACAGGTACCCCTCGCACCCCCTTAAATTACGCCTATGACTGTTACATTGGCCTGTTCTTCTTCTAACCGGTGGCTTCTGGTCGTAGCAAATCATGCAGTCATGCTGTCATAACTTATGGAAAGGTATATTTATTTCTACATAATAGTTATTATCTTAAACGCTAATGTAAATAAACGCCTTGCTGGCCGCGTTCAGGATGGTAACTTTGGTCTAACAATTAATAACAATAAAAATAATTGGAGGGTACCAATTTTTTACATACACGAAGCAAGGCGTTGACTGCGATCTCTGGGAAGGCACAGTCATGAAATATTGATTGGCATTGTTCAACAGGTGGGGTACAGTACCACCCAGTCCAAAAAGTGAGGTAGGGTACCCCTCGTACCCCTACAAATTACGCCTATGGCCGCGTTTAACGACGTGTATGCGTATCATCTTCCGAGACTGTTTTGTTAGTCTGAAATGCGTTCGCTAGGCGTCGCGTGTATCTATTGCCGTCCTAACACTTCATGTGTTCGCCAATTTAACTATGTGATTATAGCGCTGCGGTACATACACTTCATTAAACTTAAGCATAAGTTTGCTTGCTAACCAAATACAAGGTTCCTTTCGAATCAATAATGACGATGAGGCAACAACCAGGGAAGGAAAAGGTACAGTATGAGCCTCTCAAAGACTCTGATCGTAATCGTAATCCAGAATTTATATAACGCAGCTTTAGGAAAACCCTCAGAGGTAGGCCTACTCCCCAAGGCCGTAGCTAGGGGGTGTTTCTGGTGTTTAAACACCCCCCGAAATTAAATAATGTAAAAATGAAATAATGCATTTACTAACTACAAATCCTTTGGTCGGTTGACTCGGTTGCATGTCGGCTTGCTTAAGGACGAGAAAACACCCCCCGAAACAGAAAACACCCCCCCAACAAAATCCTGGCTACGGCCCTGCTACTCCCCACCCCAGTATGCAAGACAGCGATGAATAAAGACAGAGAAAGAACAACGAGTTGATGTCACAGTTTACTGAACAACTTATTTCAGAAAGACCACGGCGAAGCTAGACTGATGAAGTTCGGCACTGGTGGTAGGCCTACTGCGGCTAGGTATAGACGAGTCCGAGACACATAGGGGCCTAACTCCTAAAACAAAGTGAAGCAAAAGACAATCAAGAATCAGTATATAATTTTAAACTCGATGTGCGTTTGCTTGGTAATCATGCAGAGCAATGCCTTCCATTGCAACTGAAGGTAGCCTACAGATATATCGTGTGTTTAGAGTGCAAAGATGCTATTGTTGTATGCTTTAACATTGCCAATAGCACCTCTGCACCTATATAAACACACGCAGTGCTTTTTTCAGCCGGAACGCACCGGAACGGCGTTCCGGCACAATTTTTCAGCTACTGAAAACTAATTTATTTATTTTTATAATAAAAACAACAATTGAGTTATTTTAGTGTAATTTCAGTGTTGTGAACTATTTTCAGTGTTTATTGAGACCCCTCCAACCCCCAATCCCGTTTTTCTCGGGATTTTAGCCCTTGCATAATTGTTCAGTTCCGGAACCTATTGTTCAGTTCCGGAACCTTTTTTCTACGAAAAAAGCACTGAGCACACGATATGTCCATTGTCCAATTATATATGTACACATTGTACAGTTGTACACCACCAGCAATCAACCGTGCCGCAGCATGTCAACATGTTAACGATGTATGCCACCTAACCGAGGTTCTTCTTTGAAGTGCATTGTATATGATCTAGTCATTCGTGGTGGCATACATAATTATTTATGCAAGTGCTCAGTGATGAAAGAGCCAGAAGGACGGACGATGGAGGTCATCGACGCATATGAAACGGTGTCTCGTGAAAACATTGGGAGAAATGCAACGAAGGACCGCTTCTTCCGTTTATTCCAAGTATTCTTAAAGCGATAAAAGAACGACTGAAGATAACAAGGTTAACGAGACTTTTGTAAGGTGTCGCGTTTGGCATGAGAGGGTCAAGCGCCTATTCGGTCATCAACCAGCAAAACCTCTGCTCAAAAATACAGTATAAAATCAGCTCTGAGGATAGGAACGTTGCACATACGAACAATGCAGAGTTTGGGATCTGGTAAATATCAATCAGGCGAGAAGGGCAGGATAATCCCTACCTTGGAACTGACTTAGGTCGAATGGCAGTGATGGAGTTAGGATCATCTATTTAGGAGTGAAGGAGCATCAGAAACGAGAGTTGCAGATTGTGTCAATGGCATCGAAGATCGTGAGGACAGAATTATGGTTGTCAGAAACCACGAGTCAAAGATGAAATGGTAACTGAAATGGAGGAGAGATGGAAAGCTAAATCACAGAGCACATGAGATGTGTAATACAGACGACTCAACGAACTGAGGAGAACCAGAGAGAAAGCTGCAACGAATAACAGTGAGAAGGAAAGGGTAACGCATTGGATGATCTTCAACGACAGAGGAAATACAGTAATGTAGGCCTGTACGACATGTATTTAACAGGATACAAAACGCTGACGAAGGAAGTGAGCCTGCAAAGCATTACAGCATTTAAGAGATCGACATTATTTTATATTTCTCGACTTGCTATATATATATATATATCAGTGTTTAATCTAGACGTCATTTGGGGGGAAATTTCCCCCCAGGATTGAAGTTCCCCCCACAGGCCGGGAATATTATAATGTATGGACTGTTTTGCGGAAGAAATTCCCCCCCCCCCCAGGATCCCAGGATACATGTTGCGCTCCCCCCCCCCCCCGAGAGAGTAAATGACCAAGTAATAGAGATGAATCCGGAAAAAATTCTACAAATGGGACGAATGACTAAAAAAAGGTCATCAACTTTTTTTTAAAGATGAAATTCCAACTTTGAAAGCTGAAATTCCTAAAACTCAGAAATTTTTCTGGACGTTTGAACTCTGATGAAATTTCTCTGGAAAAGGTCGCTATTGTTGATCCCCCAACGAACCTTGTTTCCCCCCTCAGAAGAGGGGGACTAGATTAAACACTGATATATATATATATTATATATATATACACAAATAATATACTAAGCGACTAAATACATGAAATAGACCAATATACATAATTTTATATATAACGTTGAAACAATTACCTATGAAAATTTAAACCTATTTAGACGGATGATGGATATTAGTAGGCATACGATGCGTCCATTGATTGCACCTGAGCGCCTCATTGTATCAGGACACTGAGCCAGAAATGGTCATCCTTTCTGCAGCGCTGGTCGGTCCTTTCAATGTCCTTCCGCTTCCGAAAGCGTCTTAGTTCCTAATCCCCTGACAATACCAACCGGAAATTGTAGATTGGCGACGATGTCTGTTTGCTATGCACGCGTTAAATGACCCTTTTATCGCCCATTAAGTTGTCATACTGTGCGCGAAAAGGCGATGAAGTGTGGAGTCAAAACTGCATCATTTGGCGCTCAGTGGCCATTCAACAAATGCCATCGATATTTTGGGTCATTGAAGAAGGATGAACCGCTCTGCGGAAAGGCAAGTGGTCGTCTGACAGGAAGTAAAAACGGAACTGCGAGGAGGGAAAATGCATTAAGGCCTAATAATTTTTAATATAGGGCCTAGGGCCTACTCATAACATTGTTACTTTTGTGCCGTAGATCATTTTGTATTAGATTTGATAAAATTCGATTAAACACTTATGACAATACAAACAACGCTGTAAATAGATTTTGGTCATTTTTAGGCTGTTTAATTTAATTATACGAAGTCGCGTTTTCATGAAAACGTGATCAGTGGACATCGATGGAGCATTCTGCAGGGTTACGTCTTCTGTTGGAGAGAGCCAGTCTCAATTCTGCGTTAAAACATTCTCCAATTGCTATCCTAATATAAACTCCAATTTTCTAAAGCTCCGTTCTAAAGCTAAGCGCAGAGCACCAGCTTATTCACGAGCACTGCGTCGTATCCGAGGGGTAGTCCAGAGATCAATGTCATTTGTAGGTGAGTCCTGTTGCTAGAGAGGCCAGAGAGGCAGTGCAGCTGTTACAGTGGGTTTCGTTGAGGACAAGAAAGCTTGGAAGGCAGAGGATCGGATGGATCATGCAGTGTAGGAATTTTTGAAGAGGTGAGGGTTCAGTTTGGAGTGGAAAGCCTGTGTGGTGCAAAGTGATTAGAGGAGCCTGAGGCGGATGACGGTGACTGTGAGGGGCGGTATTTAGTGGAAAACTGAGAATATGTGAAATCAGGGGAGTTCGTTTCAGAGTTGAGGTGCAGTGTGGGATACGGATCGGTTGGAGAACTTGAGGCGAATAGTGACCATGAGGGAGAGATATGAGGATGAACGAGTAGACCGGGTGGCTGGATAGAGGAAGACCGACCGCTGAGTATCTCGTGGAGTCGTGATGTTCATCTGAACGACGTCAAGCAACTCATAATTATTTGCACCTTAGAAGTAAATATGATTATTTATATAAGATCTTATGTGACTGAGTTCGCAGCCAGCATTAGCCATAGGCTACATGTTGGCATGTGGGTTATACCCATATGCCATCAAGACTTTCAGAATTATTCTCATGTCGATATTTTCTAGTCTTCTGTTTTGTCGACCGATTTTCCGTTTTTTAAAATGACTTTTCAATCACTTTTGGGCTTCATGGGCGGCGATCCCGGGGGTCGCAGGGGACAAGACCCCCACCTTTAAGAGTGGGGGGACACGCCATGCATCGGACCCCCCCCCAAATTTCGAAGAAAGACTAAAAAATGCAATAGTGTGCGAGGGCGAAAATGAGTTGTTAGTGCGTTTTTGGACCTGAAAAGTAGTTTCGAGCAGAAGTGTCCCCCCAAAATAATGTGAAGAAGGAGAATTTTTTTGTAGAAGAAGTCATGAAATTAGGTGGAGGACTAAAAAAAAAAGGTCATCAACTTTTTTCGTAGATGAGATGAAATTTTTTGACGACCAGACCATGGTCGATTGTATGTAATTTGAAGGCGCTACTGCGAAAAATTACTAAAAAGAGGTTGATGACTAAAAAAAAAAGGTCATCAACTTTTTTGGGAGATGAAATGGAAATTTTTCGGAGTGGTGGCAGAAAAAAAAATTTTGTGGGGGGACAAGATTTTCCAAAAAAGGTCGTCGACGAGATCGTGGCCGACTTTGTCCCCCCCCCCCCACCTCTCAGACAAGATCGCCGCCACTGTTGGGCTTGATTTATCGAATTCTTCTATCCTCTTTCTAATTCCTCTTTCTATTTCCGCATGCTTTTGCGATTTTTTTTACTATAGTTAACCTATTTTGCCTTGGTTTTTCTATTTAGCCTTGTTAACTTTATTAGTATAACCTGACCAAACAGTAGGCGTCAACTGAAATGCGTGGCCTGCCCTGGAAGAATCCTCTCTCGACAACATGCGAAGATAGTCTGTGGGTGTTTGGAGACATTAGACAACAGTCGGGTTCTTAACTGCTAGAATCCACCGCTTCTAAGTCAGTCGGTCGCTCGAATTAAATTACGTTCTTTCATGACGCCTCTTGAGTGACACTGTTCATACTGTTGCACGTGTAAGTCTTCCATCCCTGTGACACGTCTGACACAATATATCTCTAAGTGTGTGTTATGCACTTATGATACTGTGGATGATATGGTGGGATATAGCGATAGGCTATATATCAGTGATTCCGATGGTGCGAACGTTGGTTGCGATGGCTTTACGTGGGCAAATGTATTGGAGCCTCAATGACTAATGAACCTCTTCCGGCGTAATAATTATCGATCTACGTGACTGATTGTCGATTGTCTTTGACCTACGCTAATCAGATCAAGGTGTCGATAGATGGCGACGGTGTTTCCTGCCTCCCGCGGCAGATCATCGATCCTCATTGGCCGCATTTCACAGCTTACGCTAACCGAATCAAACTCTCCCCAAAAGTCCATTAATACACAGTCCTTCTGAGCCACTTAATATAACGTCTATACATCGATGTATAGGGTCTATACGTGCTATCGGGTCACTCGATGCCAAAGTTACTGCCGCCTCCTCCTCCTTCTCCTCTTCCTCCTCCTGTTCATTGTCCTCTTCCTACTCCTCTTTCTACTCCAACTCCCTCCTTCTCCTCCTTCCTCTCCTGCTGCTGTTGTTGCTCTTCCCTGTTATTTCCGCTGCATGGCGAAGAAGACGAAATGATTGATAACGCTGTTGTTTTTGAAAGTATACGGCTTTCCTTTTATTATTTCACTATCTATACATATAATATCCATGTTATGTAGTGTCCGTCCGACGATAAACGCTACGTCACAAACGGTTTATGTTCTAGTCAAAACTGCATCTTTTGTGAAACAGAAACCGTTTGTGACGTCAGTCTTGACGACGGCGATCAGAACATTTTAACCAACGATATACACTGCCGTCATAATTATGATGGGCAAATACACTAGTTAATATATCAACTTACATAATAACCGTTGTACGTCTGTCTGTCTGTCTGTCTGTCTGTCCCGTAAACAAACACTATTGTGATGTCACTATACGGTTGTCTTGACGACGGCTATAGGCCTATAATATGACGTTATTGTTATCACTGCAATAATAATTGTTTTTTATATACCGTGATTTTTCACGGGTTTACAGCTAGTATTATTACTAATATTATAAATATTAGGTTATTATTTCAGCTGTTCGGATATACAGATCTTTCAACAATAGACCTGAACATGTCAGTGACGTAATAGTGTTGTTATTAAAGTCATCTGACGTCATCCATATCGATGGCATTACTGACAGTATTCGTAGAACTGTCAGGTTTCATGCCGATTATCGTGCACATGTGGTTTAATAAAAGATAGACGACATAAAGAAGGCTGCCCCAGTTTGACATTATTTTAAAACTAGCTGTCCTAACCCGTGAAAAATCACGGTATATAAAAACAATTATTATTGCAGTGATAACAATAACGTCATATTATAGGCCTATAGCCGTCGTCAAGACAACCGTCAAGACAACCGTCGCCAAGGCGGCAGTATAGTGACGTCACAATAGTGTTTGTTTACGGGACAGACGTACAACGGTTATTATGTAAGTTGATTCCACATTTGACATGTGTCGTAAATGATAGGCCCTACAACGCATGTTACAATCTTAGCAATTATCGTGAAGTAAGCAATCGATGTAGGAGTAAAGATGACGTCAATGAAACTATGGCCATTGTTTCGTCACGTACTAGTGTGGTCATTTAATGCAATAGTATGGTCAACAATATGGTCATTTAGTGCAATATAAGCAACTTATTAAGCGCTGCAACAGCAGTCGTACTGAAGAGTGTGACTTCAAGAGAGAAGAATGAGAGCAAGAGGAAAATAGAAGAAGAGAGAAAGAAGAAAATAATGCTTTGAAGATGACGATGAAGATGGCAACGATGATGGCTATGATGATGACGACGATGATGATAGCGAGATGTCGTTGTTCGTGTCTGTTGCCTTAATTCCTCTCAGCGTGAGTTCTTCGTAACTTGATCGGCGGCTGACGGGGCATCGCGTGTCCGTCCGTCAGATGTCGCTCCGTCCGTTGCGTGTAGCTTCTCTGCATCGGTCGATCGGCCGATGGTCGGTCGGAAGGGTGGTGGGTCGACCGACGACGGATGGTCGGTCGGCCGTTGTGCGAAAGAGGGACAACGTGACCAGGCAACGATGACCCGGTCGGTGATGGTGATGGTGGTGGAGGTGATAGTGGGTGGTGGATGAAATTCTGTCCGTTGTGGAGGCGTAGTAATGACAGGTGATTGCCACGCAATGACTTTTATCGTCAGTGATGCGCTTCTTCTTCATGCGCCTATAGAACTCTAGTCTTATCGTCTGAACTTCTCACATGAACACCGCAGCGTGGAAAGGAACTGCAATTGATTAAAGGTTTCCGGTGATTGTCTATCAAAGAAACTTACACGAAAATATCGATCAAATCCCAGTCCAACGGATCTAAATCTAATCCTCAAGGATTGTAGTTCTGTTTCCAACAGTAGATCAAAGATTAAGCTCTATTAGTCCAACGGACTAAGCATACGCTACGTTTAGTCCAGAAGGACGAGGAATAGGTCTTATTTAAGCCAGCGGATTTCATATATACATGTAGACCTAATTGTCTGAATTGCTGCATTCTTTTCGTGAGTAACAGTTAGTGCTTTCTGCATTGTAGACTCTAACTTCTCCCAAGAGGTGGGGTAACTCGGTAGGGCCGGTCGACCAGAAAGAGACAGATCCAGCCGTTTACTTGGGTCTGCAGAAAACCGAGAATGTTTTCATGTGTTCACAAATTGATTAGATATTGATTAGATATTGATTTGAATTGAAGCTATATGCTGTTTGCCTCGACCATCTCAATTTACATTTAATTTAAAACATATAGAATAGCCTGTAAACAAGTAATTTGCATATACTTATAGAGTGCAAGTTTACAATTGTTGTGCTTAGAGTCAAAAGTGTCTAAAAATGTCCAATTTAATGGTGTCTACAGAAACAGATTAAAATAATTGACAACCCTGTTATACTTCGTAAACAAATGTCAGCTATGGCTGCTTCGTGGGCTAAGTGCTTTATTCATGAACTGTCTTTGTAACTGGTAAAACAATGGCTACGTTTAGGAGTTTGTTAAAATGCATTTTGTGAAAAGCAACTTTATGTGGTTCGAGACGACATGCAGGGTCTAAAATTGTACATGAACCTGCACGATGTATTAAACGGCCACGTTGGGAATTATCACTATGGGAAGTCTTTAGCCTTACTGTAACACAATTGTGCAAGAGCTTGAATGTTCTCATAACGTAATAAGACGTAACATATCCATATAAACCAGTGCTTCAAAATTATCACGAAAAGTACGGCCTACGGCAAGCAGGTACACAATACACCAATCTGGTGTGTAACTGAGCCGCTGGAATTGCTTCCGCGGATCCTTCACTTGTGGCAATGCGTCCTTGGCCTTGAGGGAAAAGACGCCATTGGTGGGCGAAAAGAAAGATGCAGAGAACGAGAGACAGACAGACAGAGACAGATATAGATTGGATTGGATCTAACAGTTTAACGACATCTTATGACATCTGAGGCCGTTGACGTCGATAGGAAATTTTTGTCTAGCGTTTTCAGCGTAGGATAATAAAATCAAAAGTTAGCACGAGTTAGAGATAGACAGAAATGCAGACAGACGGACAGAGAGAGAGAGGGAGAGATGAAAAGAGAGAAGAGAGACAGAGACAGAGACAGACAGAGAGACGGACAGACAGAGAGACAGACAGACAGAGAGAGAGAAGAAGAAGAAGAAGAAGAAGAAGAAGAAGAAGAAGAAGAAGAAGAAGAAGAAGAAGAAGAAGAAGAAGAAGAAGAAGAAGAAGACGAAGAAGAAGAAGAAGAAGAAGAAGAAGAAGAAGAAGAAGAAGAAGAAGAAGAAGAAGAAGAAGAAGAAGAAGAAGAAGAAGAAGAAGAAGAAGAAGAAGAAGAAGAAGAATGACGAAACCAGACAGACAGAACTAAAAAAAATTGATGAGACAGAAAAAAATACACTTTTGACAAAGTGATTGATTGTGTCATGGCATTTGAAGAACGTGGTCGAGATAGGAGATGTAGCAGATGGCTAGCCTCAGAACTTCAATCTTCGACAGTTTCTTGTCTGGTGGTAGAGTCGGAAGCAACTGGCGCAGTCGACCAAAGGCTACATTAAAAGCCTCGACGCGAATTCTCTCGCGTGACGCATGCGCAGTCCGATACTTTTCTGTCGCTCTACGACGTCGGCGCTTTTCGTCACGTGATAGTTTCTGCGTCAGCGTATGGGATTCAACGATTGCGCTGTTCTTTTCGGGCAATTCTTGAGGTGAATCCAAATTGAATTTTCTCGAAGACTCTGATTTCTTCGAGTTTCTCAAAGTTTTTGGTAACTTTTTGGCTAGTTTATGGACCACAGGTTTTGCTGTCTTGGGCTGAAACCCAGGGTTGTGGTGCCTTCGATGTTGGCGATCGTTATCTGTAGGTTGTGCATGAGTGGACACACCGAAAACTAGACTGTCCTCGGTCACACTTGAATGGCGTGACTCAGGCATATCCGACGAAGACTTGAATTTGGTGCTGAAAATATGCATATGCAGCAATTCTTAGAACACCGAATGTGGAAGAACTTTTATGTTTGTGTTGTGATTTAATGTGAGTCAAATAAAGTGCATAATTATGTATATCTGAAAACCCAGCGGAAAGGCAGAAAGGCAGGCAGATACAAAACCAGGGAACCATAAGTCGAGTACCATATTAGGTCTCCATGTCTACGGGGCTTTGAGAAAACTCGAGGGCATTACTCCCTGGAGATGCATGCAGTGACCTTGTATATCTGTCTGTATGGCTGACTGGCACTGCCTATAAGTCTCTGTACTAGATAATGCCTTATCTTAATTATACCAATAACAGTGCACTACTCTAAGGATTTCTACCTAAACAGCAAATGCTACTCGTTATGGCGAATCTGTTTGACTGTTTGCAATAAGAGATTCCTTCAAAGACCGACTGCCGTAACCCACTGAACTCCTCGGGTCATCGGAGACGAAGCCATCGGACAGCCTCCCTTCCACAGCCATCCCATTCAACTCGCCAAGTCCTTGATGGTAACTTTGATGTGAAATCTGATTAAGACGCGGTCCACTTAATGACAGAATTTATGACTGATTGACTGACAGGTAACGAACACTGACATTATTCTGCGACTGTTTTATCTGTGACCCAACAGGTCATGTACGTATGGAGACCTCTGTGCCATTGTATACGTCTGAATTCAAGACAGAGATTCACAGTAATTGTTAATTTACTGGGTTAGGCCTAGCTAAGAGACCACACACTCTTTGTGCCGTCGGCTCTAGGAGCCCTAGCGATCGTCATGCCACACAGTCTCCGTTGCCGTCTTGCTACTTCTCCCAGTAGCCCTTGAGTCGCGCTTTGGCCTGGGAGTCCCACCTCAGCGCTCCGGCCTGGGAGTCCCTCCATCCGCGACCATCGGCGTGGTTTGGTGTGTGGCATGACGATTTTCTTGGCATGATTAACAGGGGTGGTTTGCCATTGCCTTCCCCTGGTTTTGCCTGCCGTGCCCGTTCGTTCCCCCTCCTAGGAAGAGTACTTCCTAGGAAGGGTACTAACGGTCCGCACCACGAGAAGGTGGGCACGGAGGACTTTGGTTCACCAGCCCAGGTCGGATCCGAGTCTACGCTCATCAGAGTCGTCGGTCAGGTCGCCTCCCTGCTTTACTCTGTACCAGAGTGACTGGTGAACCTTTACAGACGACGATGATGATAGCGAGATGTCGTTGTTCGTGTCTGTTGCCTTAATTCCTCTCAGCGTGAGTTCTTCGTAACTTGATCGGCGGCTGACGGGGCATCGCGTGTCCGTCCGTCAGATGTCGCTCCGTCCGTTGCGTGTAGCTTCTCTGCATCGGTCGATCGGCCGATGGTCGGTCGGAAGGGTGGTGGGTCGACCGACGACGGATGGTCGGTCGGCCGTTGTGCGAAAGAGGGACAACGTGACCAGGCAACGATGACCCGGTCGGTGATGGTGATGGTGGTGGAGGTGATAGTGGGTGGTGGATGAAATTCTGTCCGTTGTGGAGGCGTAGTAATGACAGGTGATTGCCACGCAATGACTTTTATCGTCAGTGATGCGCTTCTTCTTCATGCGCCTATAGAACTCTAGTCTTATCGTCTGAACTTCTCACATGAACACCGCAGCGTGGAAAGGAACTGCAATTGATTAAAGGTTTCCGGTGATTGTCTATCAAAGAAACTTACACGAAAATATCGATCAAATCCCAGTCCAACGGATCTAAATCTAATCCTCAAGGATTGTAGTTCTGTTTCCAACAGTAGATCAAAGATTAAGCTCTATTAGTCCAACGGACTAAGCATACGCTACGTTTAGTCCAGAAGGACGAGGAATAGGTCTTATTTAAGCCAGCGGATTTCATATATACATGTAGACCTAATTGTCTGAATTGCTGCATTCTTTTCGTGAGTAACAGTTAGTGCTTTCTGCATTGTAGACTCTAACTTCTCCCAAGAGGTGGGGTAACTCGGTAGGGCCGGTCGACCAGAAAGAGACAGATCCAGCCGTTTACTTGGGTCTGCAGAAAACCGAGAATGTTTTCATGTGTTCACAAATTGATTAGATATTGATTAGATATTGATTTGAATTGAAGCTATATGCTGTTTGCCTCGACCATCTCAATTTACATTTAATTTAAAACATATAGAATAGCCTGTAAACAAGTAATTTGCATATACTTATAGAGTGCAAGTTTACAATTGTTGTGCTTAGAGTCAAAAGTGTCTAAAAATGTCCAATTTAATGGTGTCTACAGAAACAGATTAAAATAATTGACAACCCTGTTATACTTCGTAAACAAATGTCAGCTATGGCTGCTTCGTGGGCTAAGTGCTTTATTCATGAACTGTCTTTGTAACTGGTAAAACAATGGCTACGTTTAGGAGTTTGTTAAAATGCATTTTGTGAAAAGCAACTTTATGTGGTTCGAGACGACATGCAGGGTCTAAAATTGTACATGAACCTGCACGATGTATTAAACGGCCACGTTGGGAATTATCACTATGGGAAGTCTTTAGCCTTACTGTAACACAATTGTGCAAGAGCTTGAATGTTCTCATAACGTAATAAGACGTAACATATCCATATAAACCAGTGCTTCAAAATTATCACGAAAAGTACGGCCTACGGCAAGCAGGTACACAATACACCAATCTGGTGTGTAACTGAGCCGCTGGAATTGCTTCCGCGGATCCTTCACTTGTGGCAATGCGTCCTTGGCCTTGAGGGAAAAGACGCCATTGGTGGGCGAAAAGAAAGATGCAGAGAACGAGAGACAGACAGACAGAGACAGATATAGATTGGATTGGATCTAACAGTTTAACGACATCTTATGACATCTGAGGCCGTTGACGTCGATAGGAAATTTTTGTCTAGCGTTTTCAGCGTAGGATAATAAAATCAAAAGTTAGCACGAGTTAGAGATAGACAGAAATGCAGACAGACGGACAGAGAGAGAGAGGGAGAGATGAAAAGAGAGAAGAGAGACAGAGACAGAGACAGACAGAGAGACGGACAGACAGAGAGACAGACAGACAGAGAGAGAGAAGAAGAAGAAGAAGAAGAAGAAGAAGAAGAAGAAGAAGAAGAAGAAGAAGAAGAAGAAGAAGAAGAAGAAGAAGAAGAAGAAGAAGAAGAAGAAGAAGAAGAAGAAGAAGAAGAAGAAGAAGAAGAAGAAGAAGAAGAAGAAGAAGAAGAAGAAGAAGAAGAAGAAGAAGAAGAAGAAGAAGAATGACGAAACCAGACAGACAGAACTAAAAAAAATTGATGAGACAGAAAAAAATACACTTTTGACAAAGTGATTGATTGTGTCATGGCATTTGAAGAACGTGGTCGAGATAGGAGATGTAGCAGATGGCTAGCCTCAGAACTTCAATCTTCGACAGTTTCTTGTCTGGTGGTAGAGTCGGAAGCAACTGGCGCAGTCGACCAAAGGCTACATTAAAAGCCTCGACGCGAATTCTCTCGCGTGACGCATGCGCAGTCCGATACTTTTCTGTCGCTCTACGACGTCGGCGCTTTTCGTCACGTGATAGTTTCTGCGTCAGCGTATGGGATTCAACGATTGCGCTGTTCTTTTCGGGCAATTCTTGAGGTGAATCCAAATTGAATTTTCTCGAAGACTCTGATTTCTTCGAGTTTCTCAAAGTTTTTGGTAACTTTTTGGCTAGTTTATGGACCACAGGTTTTGCTGTCTTGGGCTGAAACCCAGGGTTGTGGTGCCTTCGATGTTGGCGATCGTTATCTGTAGGTTGTGCATGAGTGGACACACCGAAAACTAGACTGTCCTCGGTCACACTTGAATGGCGTGACTCAGGCATATCCGACGAAGACTTGAATTTGGTGCTGAAAATATGCATATGCAGCAATTCTTAGAACACCGAATGTGGAAGAACTTTTATGTTTGTGTTGTGATTTAATGTGAGTCAAATAAAGTGCATAATTATGTATATCTGAAAACCCAGCGGAAAGGCAGAAAGGCAGGCAGATACAAAACCAGGGAACCATAAGTCGAGTACCATATTAGGTCTCCATGTCTACGGGGCTTTGAGAAAACTCGAGGGCATTACTCCCTGGAGATGCATGCAGTGACCTTGTATATCTGTCTGTATGGCTGACTGGCACTGCCTATAAGTCTCTGTACTAGATAATGCCTTATCTTAATTATACCAATAACAGTGCACTACTCTAAGGATTTCTACCTAAACAGCAAATGCTACTCGTTATGGCGAATCTGTTTGACTGTTTGCAATAAGAGATTCCTTCAAAGACCGACTGCCGTAACCCACTGAACTCCTCGGGTCATCGGAGACGAAGCCATCGGACAGCCTCCCTTCCACAGCCATCCCATTCAACTCGCCAAGTCCTTGATGGTAACTTTGATGTGAAATCTGATTAAGACGCGGTCCACTTAATGACAGAATTTATGACTGATTGACTGACAGGTAACGAACACTGACATTATTCTGCGACTGTTTTATCTGTGACCCAACAGGTCATGTACGTATGGAGACCTCTGTGCCATTGTATACGTCTGAATTCAAGACAGAGATTCACAGTAATTGTTAATTTACTGGGTTAGGCCTAGCTAAGAGACCACACACACTGTTGTAAAAGACAATAATCATGTAGTCCTGTTTTCTTTGCGTCGTTGAATGACATCAGTAATTGTTGTTATAGTTAGACATTTATATAGCGCCTCCTCAGAGAAACAAATTTAGAGGCGCTCTCTACACTAGCCGCAGTCATAGTTCGAGAATTCGTGACTTTCGGTTTTAAAATTCGTAAAAATTCGCGAATTTTTGGTCTATTTTAAAATTCGTAAAAATTCGTAAAAATTCGTTGGGCCATTGTTGGGCGTTTCTATATTGACAGTGGATTTTGCAAAAACAGCGTAATCAACAACAAATGTGATGACGTCATGATTTGTTGTGTTAAGCTTCTGCTTAGAATTTAATGCAAAATTCACTATAAAAGTTTATTACGTAACGAGTTAATTTAGTTAAAATCTAATTACTTAAAGATGAAAGAACATGGACCGAAGTAGAAGTATGTAGTAATTTTGGAGGAGAAGGAAAAGGGTAATCCAAAAATACAGTGTTGTTTTTGTGACAAGGAATTTGTTGGTTGTTCTGCCGGAATTCGGGAGCATTTGCATGGCGAAAATACAGAAACCAGAGTCGAGTGGGAGCAGTGGGCTGTTCCTGACTCAGAATCAGAGGACGAAGAAATAGAAGACAAAGCTCGGTGAACGTTGCCAACCCTTTTTAACCATGTTTGGTTGCAAGCTGTGTTAGAGGCTGACTGGTGACACTGGAGCTACATGGGGCACTGGTTCTGCTGACTGACACTCACAGTCACACACCCCAACTATGATAGAAATCAAAGTTCAAGACTCCAAGTAGAACAGTAACTGAATATCAGTACTATTGTACTGCTAGTCAGCTATCTTTTACGGCTTATTGATTGCCTATGACCAGTGCTTTTTTTCTAGAAAAAAAGGTTCCGGAACGGAACAATAGGTTCCGGAACGCAACATTTATGGGCGGGCTAAAATCACGAGAAAAACGGGATTGGGTGTTTGTAGGGGTCTGAAAAAACACTGAAAACAGTTCAAAAACACTTAAATTAAATTAAAATAAGAAAATTATTGTTCTTATTATTAAAATAAAAAAATATTTTTAGTAGCTGAAAAAAGGTGCCGGAACGCCGTTCCGGCTCGTTCCGGCTGAAAAAAAGCCCTGCCTATGACACTGACATTTACATGCTTAAAAAGTTCAAAAGTAAACAAATAATAAAATTCGTTGCCATGGAAAAGAATTCTATTATTTTTGTTATTTTACGAATTTTTACGAATTTTAAAACTGCAGTTTTAAAATTCGTTAAAATTCGTGAATTTTAAAAATTCTTAAAATTCGTAAAATGCGAATTCTCGAACTATGGCCGCAGTTATGTCAAATTTCAGTAGGAACAAAATATTCAACAGTTAGCAACTGGGTGTGGTCAGGTAACTGGACATATCGCCAGTAGGGGGCTCTCGCACGCACAGTCACCCCAACCAACGGGTTTCCATTTGGAGTTGACAGACTACATCGTGTTCAGAGTTCCTGTAGATGAAGCAGCGTCGAAGATCCAAACGGACAACGGACGGCGCACGATAGCATCACCATCCATCACAGTGCCTCGTAAATGGTAGAAGACATTAGTTGAGACATCAAGTCGATCTGTGACTGACAAGCATTCGATGGATGGTTGGTTAATCCCTTTCACGTTGACGGTCGCTTACATTCCATAGCCTCTCCTTTCCTTAAGTCTGTTAGTAGACTTAAATAAGCTGCCGCCCAACTGGAAACTGTCACCCTTTGAGTAATGATAGACTCTTCCAGTGTATCAAAAGGGTTTAAGCAAAAATAGAAAAGTGTCAGAAAACTCAACCTCAACAAATTCGTAACTCTGAAAATCCATTTCAATTGAGTAGGTCTATCGGTCCGAACAAGAAAGAATTATCCAGAAACTAATTGCATTTTGAGACGTACTTTACGATAAAATGAGAAGCGGTGCCACCAACAAGGACACATTATCATGACCGCGGACATGCGTAGTGCGTACAGTTGCAAACGTTAAAGTAGAACACTTTTTAATTCTTTGTGGTAGCTAGGCCTATAGGCAGAGGCGCAACTGTTGCTGCTGATCCACAGGTTTCGCAAATTTACTCGGCCTTGGTCTTATATATAGAAGTGTGGTTCTCTGATAGTGTGATCTGCAATGGGATAGCGTCTGCAGTTCGAGCAATTCGGCAATTGGTCTGATGGCGATACAAAGTAATTAGAAAATTAAATGCCAGTGCGCTTGAATTTGAAACCTTAACGGACAAATAGGAGACCTGCAGCTTACCATTAGTGATTTCAGCATATATTTGGTTTTCTTTAAAATTTAGTAACGCAGAAAATTGTTAAACCTGTGGCTAAAATGCCTTTCGAACTGGTTAGGTTTCCTTGTTGAAAAGTGCAGGTTGATGTATGTTGCAGTTTCTTATTAGATATCACTAGGTCTAGAGGAGTTGCAGGTACGCAGAGGAAGAGCAGTCAGAAGTATGCACTAAGAATTTTGCTGTCGATTTTTACAAGGGATAAGATATACAGAAGGCCTCTGATGCTTAGCCTTCGTGAGTTGTGAACATGTTTAGAGCTAGTCCCCGCAGACAGTCGCTAAAAATCACCGATTGACTTAATGAGATAGCAACTGACTTAACAATATAGTCGACTAAGTCACATACTTATCAACTGACTAAATCAATTAGACTTGTCGACTGGCTTACCGACTTCCTATCAACTTCTTATGCAATCCGGTATGCCTAGTAGTTTCCAAATAATGCAATGCATTTTACCGCCTATAGTATAGGCTACTGTACTGACTGCGAAGAGTTAATGTGAACTTATGAAAGAAGGTGACAGATGCAAACCCTTTTTTATAAATATAAGGATTAAAACACACGACTAAGTCCGAGGCTGCACTGCAGTGCTCGTTCAGCCTGCAATCCATTCCGTGTTGATTAAAACCATTCAGCAATCTGCAGCAGTTGATCAGTTTAGCAAGTCACTACAAATAACTGGATAAACGTTAAAACTAACAATAACGAAACCAGTTTCAAAGAACCTATGGAGAGTTTAACACGCTGCAATCACCTGCTGCTGGTTAAAATTTGTAATTTTCAGTACATTTTATAAATGTCATGGATGAATTCGTCAGTCAGCTCTACGAGGAGCAAGGGTTGACCTCTTTCCGTTCAATATGATCAATAGGCTACATAAAACGATAGCATGACAGCATGCGACGTTGCAAACACCACTCAGGCAGATAGTATGCCTAAGTAAAGAACTAGTGATCTGACATCGACTGATGTCAGATCACTAGTTAGACTGCCAATCTATTGCATTCTGAATAGTACATCATAAGCAAGTGTTGCTCCTGTCCTGCTGGTTTTGCTGATGTCGTCAAAAATCGAAACTCCAGTGAGTCGCTTGACGAATCGTTTTCTAAGACCTATTCATGCGCTATCAGCATCGTTGTTAGTTCTGCTGCATATGCATTTGTATCCCTGCATGCAGGGACGTCATTTCAGCTTGGGGGGGGGGGCAGGGACACCATTTGAGTATTTTTAACTGATCTGGTGAAAAAGAGGTAAACAAGTTTTCGTTTTTTCTTCTTCAAAATTTGGGGTGACAACTGTATTATAGTTGCAAAATGTGAAAAAACCTATGCAAACTCTAGTTTTCTCAATTGTATATAATGATTCCCTGAATGTGAGTATTATTTGTTTCTTTTTACCCCTTTCTTCTTCCTCCTTTTCGTGTTCCATCCTCTTTTTATTTTTTTTCAAAAGTCAGAGGCCCCAAATGACGTCCCGGCCTGCATGGTATCAGGGACTATTACCGCTGCTGTTGATTTTTCTTAAAATTTACACTCCGGTATAGCTTTCATATTTGTCGAAACTAGGTCAGTACCCGGTACCGAACATTCGCTTCGTATTCGCTTCGGAGCCGAATAGTGGGCCAAATAGCTATTCGGTATTCGGCCGAATAGTAGCGGTCGGACCGGATACAAATAGTGGTCATGGAACGATTGGTGTTCTTGAAAGCTAACGCAGCATTCATGCGTCAACTGAGCTGTAAGTGACAATTTCTAAGTTTAGTTAAATCAGTTCTATTCCTAGTTTACACAGACTGGCAAAAGGATGCAAATATTACATGTAGTTAACTGTTTACTTTTAGTTTATGTATATAATTAACTTACCTGAAACTTTTGCTTACATTTGTTGTCGGTAGATCTATTTTGTACACTATTCGTATTCGTATTCGGCCGAATAGTTGGTCCAATTATTCGTAATCGGCCGAATAATGATAATCACCTATTCGGTACAGCCCTAGTCGAAGCCTCATTTAGTTCATTAAATGTGCAGTATCTTGGAAAATAAAGAAGCTTACACATCCTCGAGTATAATATGTTTATCTTGTGGAAACCAGGAAGATCAAAGAGAGTTGAAAGCGGTTGCAACAAATACGACGATGACGTTCACTAGATGACTTGGTTGGAGGAAAAATGACAATTCCATTTAGATAATCAGCAAATATCATTATTAAATGTTAATTGTATAAAATGTTCTACAAACGGAAATTGTAAACCTGTCGAGAGTTATCTCTGTCCGGACGTACATTAAAGGATGAAAGTGGTTCATTTATGTATTGCATGTGTGCATACCTGTAGTACGTCGATGATGCTCAAGATGCAGGAACTTGAGTTCGTTTTCGTCCGTCACTGATTGACAATTCCTTAAGTGAGCGTGGACTTCTATTGTATAATTGTCTTTTGTTTAACTATTCGTCTACAACTAACTGTTCTGCTCATCCTCTTCTCTATTCTTTATCATTCAGTCTTCGTTTCCTATCCTATAGCTACTTGTGGCTTTGTATATCAGTCTTTTCTCTGGCTTATCTCATGCATATCTGTTGCTTATTTATCGTGATGGTTTTACTCGTGCATCCGAGCAGCCAATCACCTTCTCACGAAGCAGCTGCAGCAACTGAATGCATTGGCAGCAGCCACAGACCTATTCAGCCGTAGAAACTCCCAACTGTAATGGGCCTCTGTCTCCGACATCCAATGGTAGCATCATTGGCCAGCCCCGTTATCAATGAAACTGCACCATCATATTTTTTAAGCGAAGGCGACATTTTCCTCAGCCTTTGATGCGGACTGCGGTCAATTATGGCGGTCAACTGGGCGGAGCACCCATTCCCGCATTCACACAAACGTCCGCTAATTCTGATCAAACCTCTTCATAATCATCAGCAGGAGCAGGAGCAGGAGCAGAAGGAGCAGTATCAGCTCCTGATGCCAACCATTTGATGGCGATGGGTGCGATTGAATCATCGTCATCCTTTTTTACTCATATCTCAAGTCCAGAGCTTCTTTCCTGCGTAGTCCAAGTCTCGCTATTTCTTTGTTTATAGACACTGTCAATATAGCGTAGTCAATTTTTTCATTTCTTTTCTTTTCTACTCTAACTCTTGCAAGGAATGCTTTGTGTGGGATTTGTTTGTTAGTGAAAGCTCTTCTTCTCCGAAGCTGCTATGACATTGGAAAGCAATGAATAAGATCTTGCCCCGCTGCAGATTCAGTACACTTGCATGCTCTTCGCCGCACTCTTCCCTGATGATAGGTTCTGAGATTTTTCTCAGACAAGATGTCGGGTCTCCTTTTTCTAATCGCTTATCAAACCCAAGTTACTCTCTACCGTTTCTTAGTCCAACCAACAACTCTGGCCGAGATTCGTGACTTAATATGCTCACCTGCTTATAAAATGTGCGCTCTAAACCCCATTCCTACTGCTCTTGTAAAAGAATACTTTGATATCGTGGTCCCAATTGGCAATCACATCCATTGTCAACCTCTCTCTCTCTCACATAGAAGGCTCCTTCCCAGCTAACTTTGCCTCTTGTTAACAAACCAACTCTTTCGCCTGAAGACCCGTGAAACCATAGTCCCATATTTAATACTAATTTCATCTCCAACATTCAGGTAGCCACCTTTAATCAGGTTAACTGTTTCTGTCTTGCCAGGCTGCCTATCGTAAATACCATTCCACTGAAACTGCCATATACTTGCCGTTCACAAAAATGTAATCAGCTCCATGGACAAAAGAAAGGTATACCTGCTCTCATCTAACTTGATCTTTTTATATCGTCAGTTACGATATGCTTCTTCACCTTGTGTAACACTGGTTGGTCCTTCCGGTGCCCCTCTCTGCTGGTTTTGCATCCTATCTGTGCCTTCGTACATACACAGTCCGTAGACCTATCAATCAATTCACACGAAGCCAAATGTCTTGAACTGTGGAGTTTTACTCGGCTCATTTCACACTGAAAGATCTCTAGACTACCAGTTGTATACTGACGACATCAACCATTTCTTGCATTCGATAGCTTCTTGTCTAATTCAGCTATCAAGGGGGAAAGGAAAGCGATGGAAAAAGCCCATCGAGCACAGATTTTAACCTAAAATGTCCGTCTAAGCTTAAAAACATTGCACTCAACTCAGCTGACGGATCTCCACTTCTTACTCACCACACATGCCAGCAGAAATTGCACTCGATGACCCGTTACCTGATTCTCGCTGTTTCTCCTCGCACCAAAACGGTGTTGGGCTTTCAGGCAGTCTAGGTGATTGGTTCGTAGCTTTGGAATTAGTTGCCCAGTCTTGTGTATTCTCTCATGTCCTTCAGAATAAAACTTAAAACTCTTCTCTTCCAGTTTGCTTAGGCATATACTCTCCGTGCCTTGACTTATGTTTTCTCTGATTTATCCCATTTCGATCTGGCTTCTCTAATGGACTTTGACTGCACTTTAACTTGAAATGATGTCCTATACCTTCTGATTACGGCGCTATAGAAGTCATTAGATTAGATCAGATCATATACTATCTAGCTCGATTGTCATATATCTTCATTTCTAATTTTTTACCCAGCTCAGTTCTGTTGAAGGATTGATTTCTTGTCGTGCATACTCATTGGCCAGCATCGTTGACACCATAATTAGGCCTAAATGTAAATTGGATTGTATCATCGTCTCATGATTTTTTTTACACAATAGCAGCAAAAAAACAATGATAACAACAACGTAACAATAACAACAAATATAAAAAATTTAATATTGTCATCGAATTTTGTTGACTAGGCATAAGCCCTGTTAGTATTTTCAGTATTTTTGTATATGTATTGTATTGTACTTATGCATTTATAAAGCGCCTCTCGCAGTACAACCTAATCAGAGGCGCTCCCAGTGCGCAGAGCTCCGTGAGAAAAGAAAAGTCTTAAGACATCGAGAAGTAGCAGAAATTCCCCCAGTTAGAATAATTCCCCCAGTTAGAATATAGACCTATGTATACACCTAACTGCTGATCTTTCTGCTCCCGATGACTGTTCGGAGCGTTTCATTAGGATAGTGTAGAGAGTTCCAGTGATTTATAAGACTTCTCTTACCTTAACACTTTGTTTGGTCATTACCATATGTGCCTATGTACCTATGTGCTGTTGCATTTATTCCCCATTTTAATCACGCTAAGAAGTAATCCTATACCTCTGCTCGAGGTAGATCAGATCCTCTTAGGACTGACAAAGCTCTTCGAGGAAATTGAAGTGGCGTCCCTACACCGATCCAACCTGATAGGACTGAGTGGTCAGAATGAGGAAGTTCTTACTGATCGGCCGACGAACAAAAACTGGTAGGCCTAACGCTAGCCAGTCGTGTCGGGATGGTTTTTGTTATAGGCTATATTGCATTCATAATGTGCCAATAAGAATAAGGGGTCGTCCATTAAGGACTTCCGCAAAAATTACCTACTTTGGACCACTCTTCCATTTGTACGCATTTGGCCTTACCATCCCTCCCTCCCTCTTTGCGGACGTCCGCATTAGAGGACGACTGGCTACAAGATTCTTGAAGTGTGGCAGCACGGACTCACAAATCCATCAACCAACTTTTCCTACCTGCTGCTTTCGCATGCCAAACTCGAATCCACTTTTAAAGTCATCATCAATCTTTTTTTTACAATTATTCCACAGTCCTTGTGTCGGCTGATGTGACCGGGTTTCATCTCTGATACAGAGACACGACTGTTAGTCTTCCACCCTGCCTGTATTTCGCACAGCCTCCGTCTCGTCTTTCTCTCCGTCTCTGTCAGCATGGTCCGTCCGTCTGTCTGTCTGTCTGTCTGTCTGTCTGTCTGTCTGTTTCAGAGCCTTTATACATGGTCAAATAGGTTTTCTGTGCGAACGTCGGCCCTACAGACCAAAGACGCCTTTATACAGACAGAGACAAATAGATCTACAGAATTCATTTTAGGCTGGATTAATAAATAGGCCCTACAAACGTTGGAATTTTGCCAATTTCAGCCTAAATGGTGAAATGTGTATGTCTATCTGATACTGTTTATGTTTATATTCGTTTATTACGTAGAACAACAGGCAAAACGCTGTAGGTGTACATGAAAAATAGAACTGAGGAAGTAATAGCTTAGTATGAGTTGGCGAATAACATACGAGAAATAAAGTTTCGTGAGTCTTTATCAGGGAGGTTAAAGTTATGAGGTCTGCATTTTATATGGCTGTATGTATGTGCTTAAGTATGTGCATCAAACAGACAGACTTTCTAGACCACGTAAAGTATGAATGTTTGTCTCGTGCCAATAAAAGATTACTTACTTACTTACCTACAAACGTACAGGGAGACAGCTAATGCAGGCTGCAACCATAGAGGTATATGGCTGCAACCCAAGCATGCAAAACCTAATAACGACAAACGTTGGAACTTTGCCAAAGGCCAAAATGACGTAATGATTGCGTCATTGTATTGTCGCGACCATTAGATTTATCTGTCGCCGCTCAGAACTCTAAGCAGACAGAGTCTATTATACCACTGGTCCACTGCTATGTTAACCTGTGTTTGTATTTCGTTGTCGGTGGAACGTTTCCCTCTAATGCCTTTACTATCGTCATCGGGAGTGGCAAGGATCCTTCGAGAGAATCGACATCAATCGACAGATGTGGGTTCTCGTGGCTGGAACAACGAACGACACCTCCTACGACTGCTGTGCAATGTGTGCATCCGTGTAATTCAAACACAAGCGTAAGAATACCTAGAAAATTGATATGGAAATTGTATTGTAATTGTAATTGTAACTGAACATTTATATAGCGCAACTAAAATCAGCAGCGCTCTCGACCCGCATCAGACCCGGAAATGTGCCTAACGACTTTCTAGATGGAGTGATATTATCCAAATAGTAGACATGAACTTAAAGTCTATCAGTCTAGACTTGGTGACTTCTAAGGTGCCACAGTTATGCTAACCTGTCTCTTGTTTTTCGATGTCGGAGGAATATTTAAGTTCACTATACCGTCGTCAGGAGTCGTAATGATCCTTCGAGAGAATCGACCTCAGTCAACAGATGGCGGTTCTCGTGGCGGGAAAAACGAACGACATCCAGGGCCGTGTATGGTGACAGCTGTGCGTCGCCTTAATCGAAGCAAACCGTAAGAATATATCTAGACTGTTACTTTGAAAATTTGCATTGCGACTTTTTAATGTAACCCCCACTTTCTGTTCCTGTAGAGGAATAGGACGAGATGGCTTAAAGATCGGGTAGTAATGTGTTCTCCGCTCAACATTTCACCATTGCCTTTCCGACGTCTGTTTGTCTCATTCTCTTTGTCTTAGATACATGTAGGTCTGTCTGTTTGTCTTTGTTTTACTACAGGTCTGTCTGCTACTCTGTATCTCTGCTTGCCTTTGTCTTACTATAGGTCTGTGTGCTTACCTGTTTCTCTCCTTGGGTTTGTCTTACTATAGGTCTGTCTGCTTATCTGTTTCTCTCCCTGTCTTGGTCTTGCTATATGTCTGTCTGCTTATCTGTTTCTCTACTTGTCTCTGTTTTACTATAGGTCTGTCTGCTTATCTGTTTCTCTCCTTGGGTTTGTCTTACTATAGGTCTGTCTGCTTATCTGTTTCTCTCCTTGGGTTTGTCTTATCATAGGTCTGTCTGCTTATCTGTTTCTCTCCTTGGGTTTGTCTTATCATAGGTCTGTCTGCTTATCTGTTTCTCTCCTTGGGTTTGTCTTACCATAGGTCTGTCTGCTTATCTGTTTCTCGCTTGTCTTTGTCTTACCTGGTGTAAGACAAAGACAAGCAGAGATACAGAGTAGCAGACATACCTAGAGTAAGACAAAGGCAAGCAGAGATACAGTGTAGTTAGTTCTTATCATGTACATTATTCGCTTGGAGAACTCTGTAGAATTCGCCGTTGTGTTTGGCGGACATTTTTTACCATGGTATGGAGAAATTGTGTTAAGGTGATTAGAAATGTACGCCACAAGACTATTGACGAACTTTTCTATGTTCGCGTATGAGAAATACGTTGAGTTATTCGTGTACTTGCGCCGGATGCTTTTTGGCTGACTTTTCACTGGCGCTAGCGTATATTAGATGCTCTGGCGGTCTATTTAAATCGCCATTTAGGTTTCGCCTGTATAATAGTTTGGCTGATGTTCGTTAATATAAGCTATGCATCTAGTAAGGTTTACAAGGTGGCTGACTTTCGCCAGTTCGCCTGGTACAAGCTATGTTCGCCGGCAGTATAAATTGCAGCCTGTAAATAGTATATAAGGACCTTGTATAGAGCAAACGTGTTCGCTTTTGGTTCTCTCGCTCTTTCTTCTTCGTGGATATACGTTTGGATCGTTATCGTAGCTCTTCGTGGATTTTCGTCTGGATCGTTGACATAGCTCTTCGTGGATTTTACGTATTCTCATGCAGTAGTTTGATACGTATCGGATGTACAATTTATTGAAAGAAGAAGAATCTCGGTCGTTGTGTAATAAAAGAGTTTAAATTGCGGCGAAAACAGTCTTTTCTTATTTTAAATCTTTGGCCAAAAAGCCGAAGCCGAGCTCAACGGATATTAGCGACGGTCGTGAGGCATCCTGAAGTCGCGACACGAGCCGTCGGCTGCCTTATCGGAAACACCTTATAGAAGTCCGGTCCCCTGGAAGTAGTAGTTCGCGACAGAATGAATGATGTCAATAGGAACAGCAAGAGCTGCGGATTCTGTTGAATGAATCTGCTAGATTCAGATTGAAATGGGAGACTAAGGAGCAGAAAGATAGCCGGGTGTTGAACCCAGGCGAACAGTTATTGAGTTGAGGGCAGTTATTTTCCAGCAAGTAATGAAACAATCTAAACTTTATTCGTGTTCTTGAATTAAGCACTGAATGTTATAGAGCTGATACCTGTTACTCGTTTATGTCTTGTGTCGGAAATGTGATGGGCCAAATGCATCACATTGTCTCAGTATGGCCTTAGTTTACCCAAATGTACTTCTTGCAAGAAGTACATTTGGGTGAACTAAGTGCCAAAGTTTACCCAAATGTACTTCTTACAAGAAGTACTTTGGGTAAACTACATTTGGGTAGTCCTTTCATGGCAAGCGTCTCAGGCAGTTTTACTTTCCAGTTTGGCGTTGCATTTTTTAAGCTGGCCTAGTCGTCTTTGCACACAGTGCTCAAAAGTTATTACGCGAATAAGCAGAATCTAAACCTCTGCTTCATATGCTTCCAAACTCTATCTCAATCTATCCGTATCTCTCATGCTCACGTGCTTTCTTTGTTTCTTTCCATATTCTTGCATTTTCAGACTGTCTTATTTTCTAATCTTATGCTCATTTGACTTTTTCTCAACCTAACTGCGTATATTTCGTCATTCTCGCGCTATCGATCTGTCTATCTGGCAGTCTATCTATCTATCTATCTATATATATATCTATCTCTATCTCTGTCGCTGTCTTCTTCTTCTTCTTCTTTTTCTTCTCTCTCTCTCTCTGTCTGTCTGTCTGTCTCTCTCTCTCTCTTCATCTGTCTTGCTCTGCCGTTTTACATTGTCTCTGTCTCTGCCTTCCTCTTACTCTATTACTAAGTTTCTGTATTTCGTTCTCAATGTTCAATTCTCTGTCCGTATCATTCTGTCAACATCTTGTCCGCTCGCTCGCTCTTCATTTACTCTAGTTCCAATTTACTCTAGCACCCAGGCCTAGTCTTTCTCGTTCTCTTATTCGCTCAGTCTCTGATTTATTTACTTGTGCATTATGACACATCCGAGATTTCTACCGATCTCTCTACGTATTCTAACGTCTAGTAGTTGTGTCGTTTCTCACTTGCATCAGTGCGAGTGTTTGTCTTGCATTCCCATCCAAGTAAAAGCAAAGTACTCAAATTAAAAATATTTCTAAAATTGGACTTTCTGTGGGTAATACCAAACTGCCGATGAAATTCGACTGCCTGAGCGCTGAAATGAAAGGACTACGGAGACCTTTGCCAACACCTCCTCGTGGTGGTCTCTGGGCATGCAGTTTTACCATCTGGTTGACTGCATGGCGAAGATTGGCAGCGGCACGTCATTGTTCTTTTTCTATCTTCAGTGTATCTTACCAAAGGCGCAGACTCAGGGGGCAGCCGGGGCACGTGCCCACCGGGCCCACCCCCATAATTGAGATGGACTGTACACCCATCTCAATTAGTGTAGAATGAACCGAATCCACCGCAGTATTTTGGACAAGCAAGTGTATCTTACACTCTCATTATTAAGCTGGTTCTTATTCCACTTTTCTTAGTTGAGGAAAACAGTGTGGGAAAACTGGTCACATGTTACTTTTTTGGCCAAATTGTCGTGAAATTATTATTGGAAGTGACATATACAATTAGTAATACAAAAATAACTGATAACTAGGTTACACGCAAAACTACCTTAAAGCGTTCCACACAGGCCTACCAATATCGGGCTGCATGTTTTAATTCTTCTCCTACTTCCGGTTTTCACTGACTACACAGTCTGCGCTGTCTTTTCGATGTTCCATTCGCTCACCAGTATTAGTGATTATTTCATTATCGTTCACGTCGTTGTCATTTGTTCTAAAAGAGGTCACGGGCTCACTGAAGACCCCCGCCGCCAGCAGACTTTCTTTACCTTGTGGGTCACTGTCATCCTTGTTAGTCTGACTCTGACGAACTTAGAGGATGTGCAGTAGGGGACAGTAGGCCTAATTATAAAAATGCTCTTGAAAGTCGCAGCGAAGTTTATATCGTGCATTCATTTAACGGATATTGTGATAAAATGTATAATAAAGTATTTATAATAATTAGGCCCAGGGGCGTAACTTTGGTCTAAAAAGTGGGAGGTACCAATTTCTTATACACGAAGATAGGCGGAGAATGCGCTCTCTGGGAAGGTACAATTAGTAAAATGTTGATTGCCATTGTTCAAAAAGTGGGGGGTACGGTACCCCCAGTCCAGAAAGTGTGGGGTACGGGTACCCCTCGTACCCCCCACAAATTACGCCTATGCGCCTTGCCATTTTTCTGTCTATTTGTCCCAATTTCTATTTGTTCGCTAGGTGGCGTATTGATAATATACGCCGTCATCTCAGCTGTGATAATTAATAGTTGTAGAGACGTGTTTATCAGCAGTTGTCGCCAATAGCGTCCTTTTAATCTGTTTTCGGTGTCTTAGAACCTCCTCTGAGACAGACAGTCCTTCAATCTACAGGATATTGATGCACAGTATGTTTTCTTTAAATTTAATAAACACATAGGGCCTATATAATGAATATATAATTTTTCTTTAATTAATATTACTTCGGAAATCTGACCAGTTACGCTTGTAAGAACATTGCAAGCATGACATTATGCTGCATTCGCGTATACGAACCATAGAACTCCAGTGGGACAGTTCACTTAAATTCTGACCCAGTTGCAGGTGTTCTTTGTCGGAGACATCAGCAGTGTCATTAGGCATGAGAAACACTGTTTATTCTGCGCTACTTTTATACTGTCTTTGATCGGGCTGACAAAGCCAGTGGTGTTTGTAATCACTCTTCAGTCTTCAGATACTAAACTACCGGTACTGCTCTTAAGAGAAGGAGAAGTCTACTTCTACGGCCCAAAAAGATACATTTGCTCAGTCTTTACTCGTCTATTTTGGGCGCTAATGCTGAAGAATTTGGCTTCTCTGTTGCCGACAAGAGACTGATGTATACACTCACTAATACAGACTTCTGTAGACAAAACGGTCCTGGTCCTGTCTCTTTGGCCCTACCCGTACAATAATTATTTCAGGGCACAATTTCGCATCCATATATCCATGGCCCACGCTGGAAGGCATCTCTGGTGAACAAGCCCTGCGTGCTCATAGGTTCAAACTTAGGTACAACAAGACAATAAGCAGTGATGGGCAATAGTTAACTAAAAGTTGCTAACTTTTAGTTTAACTAAATTTTTTTAGTTAAGGATGAAGTTTAACTAAAAAATAGTTTAGTTAAAACCATAGTTTAACTAAAAAAATTTAGTTGCTAACTAAAAAGTTTAACTAAAAAAATCAGCAATATGCAACTATTTTCTGCAATGAACATTGAACATTGTGAACGATTCAACGCGAAACTTATCTTGCGGGTAAACGTCCGTTGGATATCAGCCCCAGCTGGGAATCTTTCTGGTTTGGTAACGGAATAAAAAAGTGCCATTCCTTTCCTGCAAGTTCCTCTGGGTCCTGGCGAGTTCAGACCGGGACATTTTCTGGAGCAGATGGGCTGTGGATAGACTGCATTGCCGGTGCTTAAGGCCCTAACTGATTTGGCGAACCTTCTGCTGCTGCGTGGTGGCTGCCATTCTGAGGTCTTATCAGTCATTTTTGTAGGCAACTTCACTGCTGTTTTGTCTAAGAAACCTGGACTTTAGAGTATTTTTGACTCAATGCCATCGGGTATATTTGGCGAAGGATTGTGATGAAATGTGCCAATAAGCCATAATGTAGCGGATATAGCGTAACTCTATTAAAAGATTAGTCTGTTAAAAAAAAGCGCTATATTGTCCCATGGGAAGCCTTTGTAAAGGACCAATCGAGGATATTTATGTTCAGACAATGTTTGATATTGAGATGGTGACCGTCAGTCATGTGGGCCAACTCAAACCTCCAATTTAGAACACGTAATTGCGTAGCTAACCCTCTACCTTATGCAGTTCATGGAGTTTGTACAATACGCGTTTATGACCTTTGCCTTTAGATTCTGACAAATATACATTAATATATGGAGTATCACTGGAAGATTCAGAAGTGTTCAGAGAGAATTTTCAGACGAAGCCTACTGTGGGGTCCAGTCGGTCTAGAGGAAAAGTCCCAGTCAGGGAATTAGAAGAGCGAAACTTTTGAAACTGGATCTCTTTATGTATCTACAAGAGACGAATTTTTAAGTGTTTCGTGATTCCATAATTTTTATGGATATTTAGAATAAGATTTAAAATTCTAGCACTTCACATTTTAATATGTAAATGTTCACATCTATATATATGCGTATTGTAGCTTTCACAGCGGATGTAAAAATTGAATTCACTCGGTCTCAACACGATTAGGCTTAATTATCGTACAATTTCTACTACACAATGAATTCCATTAAAAGATCCATAAGCAATGAAATCGCAAATATAATATATGTTTAGGGTTTACTGTGGCGAAATTCGCCAGGTTTCAATTATGACGTCATGATGGTAAGCTTAATAGATTGGGTCGTTGAGTGCATTAGACACCCGTGCCTCACCAGGGCACCCATGCCTCACCAGGGCACCCGTGCCTCACCAGGGCACCCATGCCTCACCAGGGCACCCATGCCTCACCAGGGCACCCGTGCCTCACTAGGGCACCCTTAGAAGGGTATATAAGGCACCCAGCTTTTCATGTAAAAGCTCTCGTTCTTTTCGTTGCCTAGAGGAGACGTACGTGTGTAGAAGGAGAAGTTCTTTGGTTTTTATTTGCCTAGAGGAGGCGTACGTGTGTAGAGGCAAGTTATCTCGGTTTTCGTTGTCTGGAGAAGACGTACGCGTGTGTAGAGAATAGTTTTCTCTTGGTTTTCATCGGTCTTAAGGATATAATAAGATCGTCGGTTTCTCATTGGATTAATACGAGAAGTCATCTAGTATAACAAAAGTGTTCTGTTATTTCGATTCAATATCGTGGATTACTTGGATTACACTGTGAATTCTATTACGAGAAAGTGCCTCGTGGTTCTTTTGCCAAAGGGTATGTACACGGAGTTTCTGTGGATGATTTGTCATAAGAAATCGTTAATTGGCCTTCGTCTGTGTTCATTGGTAGTTGATCAGTGGCCGTAAGTCCCCCGTTGACAGCGAGGGCCGAACCCCGGACATAGATAAGAGAACTTAGTGCGTTCAGACCATCACCTCAAGGGAGAGATAGAGATACGGCGGACGGTCCATCCTGGTGAACGAGATAACGCGAGTGAACCGCCACACTGCCAACCTAAGTAAGGTGATAGGGAAGAACACCTACGACGCACTAAGGCGGTGAAAGGTTCGTTTCCGCCACATTGGTACCAGAATCGGGGTGGTGATTTCACCGAGTGAAATTGTGGGACATTGATCAACTACAAAGCAACGACGAAAGCGATCATCGATGGAAGACGAGGAGATAATCATAAGACGAAGACCGCGGGATTTAGAGGATCCGTACCCGGGCACTTCGACTCCCACGAGAAGACGGCCAACGACGGAGGCGTCGCCAGAACATAGTCTGTTGGAGGTAATTGACGATGGTGACCTGAGGCACGATGAACCGAATGGAAGAGAGAGATCAGAAAGAGAAATGTCGCCACAGAAATTGCTAGAAGGCATCGGAGGCTTACTGAAAACGAGACCAATGCAGATGAAACCAGGGAAGTTCGACGGGACAGGATCGTTGGAGTCTTTCCTGGCGCAATTCGAGGTATGTGCAAGACATAACCGATGGACGGCTTCGGATAAAGTTGACTTCCTCCGGTGTGCATTGGAGAAAACTGCGACTCAGTTGTTATGGGACTTCGGCGCGCGACAAGATGTAACGTATGAAGAACTGGTCGGACGTCTGCGACAACGGTATGGCACGGAAGGCCAGGCCGAGATGTTCCGTGCGCAGCTCTACTATCGACGCCAGAGAAACGGTGAAAGCCTTAGCGATCTTCTTCATGACATTCGGCGGCTGGTGGTACTTGCATACCCGGTACCATCCAATGAGACTACGCAAATCATTGCCAGAGACTCTTTCTTGGAAGCCATGCGGGACCGTGAACTTTCACTCAAGGTACGTGAGCGAGAACCAAAAGGTTTGGACGAGGCCTACCGGACGGCGCTTCGTCTCGAGGCCTACCAGCGAACGATGGATACAGACGATCGGAGAAGACAGCCGGACAGAGTGAGAGGAACGCAAGAAACCGACCTCGACGCTCAGATCCAGTCACGGATAGACCGCTTTCTCGCTGAGCAACGAGTGGAGCAACGAAGATGGCAACAAGAGCTGGAGAGTAACATTGAACGACAACTTCGAGAACTTCGGGGCCCAGCTGCGACTACTGGCGCCACCGGGCGAGATGCTCGCCCATCGGAAGGTAACCAAGGATTTTCACGGCGGACGGCGGCATGCTTCAACTGTGGCCGACCCGGTCACATTGCTCGCAACTGCCGGCAAGGCCGCCGGCCCTTCAATCGTCAGCCAGTAACGGCAACGGTCGGTACGGAACCGACTGATGTCACAGAAGAAGTGGTCACTAACCACACGGCGCGGTCAAGGCTTCCGAACCGCGCAACCAACAACGCCATCTACATACGAGGTATAGTCAACGGACGATCGCAGACCTGCCTGATCGACACTGGATCAGAAGTAAGCCTGGTACCGTCTTCTACTGTTGAAGGGTTAGACTTACGTCCTTGTAATCGCTTTTTGATGGCTGCTAATGGGTCTAAAATACGGGTCCTGGGAGAAGTAAATATTCCGATTAGGATTCGGGAGGGATTTGCAATTCCCACAGCTTTTCTGGTGTCCGATCAAATTGCTGAACCGATGTTAGGTATGGATTGGTTAAGGGAACACCGATGTCGCTTAGGTTTTGGTGCTGGGGCCTTGTTTGTTGGGCGTAGGCGAGTTGCTCTTGTGAAAGGCAACGGGTCCATGTGGTGTCGGCGCGTGATCGTCGCTGAGGAGGTTGTGGTAGCTCCTAAGTGCCAACAGGATGTGTCAGTTAAGACGCAGTATGGGGACTTAGCTACTAAAGCGCCTGCATGGATGACTGAGGCCACAGAGGTCCAGCCTGGTGTTCACCTGGCCCGAGTAGTGGTCGGAGATCGTGTGGATACAACTCAGGTAAGGGTGGTAAACCTTAGTGAAGAACCGGTTAAGCTAAGTAGGGATCAAGTTCTAGGAGGCTTACACCCAGTAGAGGTTGAGTGCAGCAGTGTTAGCAAGGAAGGCAGAGGTCGGGTTGAGGGTGATTTTTCACTTGACTTTTTGCTAGAAGATCTTCCGGAAGAGGTGAGGCCGGATGATCGAATACATCTGCGAAACTTGTTGGCAGAATATAAGGATATATTTTCTGCAACGGAAGGAGATCTTGGTAGAACGACCGTGACTACACATAAGATAGACACAGGTGATGCACGACCGGTAAGACAGCCTTTAAGGCGACAGCCATTGCCGTATAGGACTGCAATAGATGAGCATCTGGATAGTATGTTGGCCGCTGGGACCATTGAACCTGCTGTTAGTGAATGGGCGTCCAATGTAGTGTTGGCCCGTAAGAAAGATGGCACTTTGAGATTCTGTATTGATTATAGGCAGTTGAATGATAGGACTAAGAAGGACTCGTATCCGCTTCCACGGATTGATGAATGTTTAGACGCACTTGCTGGTGGTGGGTGGTTCAGCACCCTGGATTTACGGAGCGGCTATCACCAGGTGGCCTTGGACCGGAAAGATGCGGACAAGACAGCCTTCGTTACGCGACGGGGTATCTTTCGATGGAATGTGATGCCGTTCGGGCTCTGTAATGCGCCGAGCACTTTTCAGAGGCTGATGGATATCGTCCTCTCCGGGTTAAACTTTGAGATTTGCCTAGTTTATCTGGACGATGTGATAATCTTCGGGAGCACCACAAAAGAGCATCTAGACCGATTGAAGCAGGTGTTTCAGCGACTGAGAGAGGCTAATCTAAAGCTTAAGCCGAGCAAATGCCGTCTGATGCGCAGAGCAGTTAATTTTCTAGGACACATCATTACACCAGAAGGAGTGTCGATGGACCCGTCTAAGATACAGGATGTTGTTGAGTGGCCTACCCCTCAATGGTTGAGGGATGTACGAGCATTCGTAGGGTTGTGCTCCTACTACAGGCGCTTCATTCGTGACTTTTCTATGATAGCGGCCCCGTTATTTGCTTTGACAAAGAAGGGTAGGGCCTTCGAATGGGATTTGACCTGCCAGGAAGCATTTGAACGGTTGAAAACCGCCTTGACAACCGCACCAGTTCTAGCTTTGCCTGGGGATGAAGGAGTTTACGTGCTGGATTGTGATGCATGTGACTTGGGCATAGGAGCAGTTTTGTCTCAACGCATTGAAGGCGAGGAAAGGGTAATAGCTTATGGCAGTCGTCTTCTGTCCAATGCAGAAAGGAATTACTGTGTTACTCGTAGGGAGTTGCTCGCAATAGTACACTTTACGAAGTTGTATAGACAATACCTGTTGGGTCGTCCATTTGTGTTAAGGACGGACCACGCCGCCTTGCAATGGCTTCAGCGAACTCCGGAGCCTATTGGTCAACAGGGGCGTTGGTTGGAAAGGTTGGCTGAGCTCGAATTTCAGATAATACACCGACCGGGTCGACAACATGGAAACGCGGATGCGCTTTCCAGGAAGCCATGCCGTCAATGCGGCTATGAGACTTGGAGTGAGGTAGCCGCGGTGACTGAAGTGGCGGGGCCTGGTGTAGCAGATAATGAGCCTGGGCCCCCGGAGTCATTAGAAAAGGTACAGGAGGAAGACCCGGACCTTGGAATAGTGAGATCATGGCTGAAGGAAGGTGGACAGGTTCCCGATCTTGTGCAAATCTTGTATGAGAATGCCGCTATCAAGACGTATTGGCATCAGCGCGAACAGTTGTATTTGTTAGGAGGCGTCTTATATCGCCGAACGCCTGACAATGTGGAACAGTTAGTAATGCCTAAGGTCCGACGCGAAGAATTCCTTAGGCTGGCTCACACGGGAATTACGGGAGGTCATTTGGGGACCCGACGCACAAGATGGCAAGTGCGACGTAGAGCATACTGGGTAGGTTGGTCTAAAGAGACCAAACGCTTTTGTCAGCGTTGTTCACAATGCGCCCAGTACCACCGCGGACAACCTCCTCGGCAGGGCCCGCTGCAACCACTGCCTTGTGGGGAACCCTTTGAGCGACTAAGCCTAGACATTACCGGTCCTCACCCAAGGAGCCGACGGGGCCATGTTTATATTTTAACGGTCATGGACAATTTCACTAAATTTGTCGAGGCAATTCCCATGGCTAATCAGGAAGCGATATCGGTGGCTAGAGCGTTAGTTGAGAACGTTATCGTCCGATACGGGGCCCCGTTGCAAATACTTACCGATCAGGGAACGAATTTTGGTGGGAATCTTTTCCGGGAGCTCTGTAAAATATTGGGCATCGATAAGGTCAGAACCTCTGCGTACCACCCAAGCGGAAATGGAATGATAGAAAGGTTTCACAAAACTTTAAACGCGATGTTGGGGAAAGTTATATGCAGCCATCAGAGGGATTGGGACGAAGTCTTGCCCCATGTCCTTGCCGCCTACCGGGCGTCGCTGCATGAAACGACGGGCTACAGTCCGAATTTCCTGATGTTCGGACGTGAGACAAGAGCGCCTTTGGATCTTGTCTATGGTCGACCTCCGGACCCCCTTCGAACTGATGCTACGTATGTGAGCTACGTTCAGGAGCTTGCTGAACGTATGGACCGCGCGTACCAACTGGTCCGCGAACAGTTGAAAGTCACGGCGGAACGACGTCGCCATACTTACGACCTTCGAGTTCGTCCGGCACAGTTCAAGCCTGGAGACCGTGTTTTATATTTCACACCGCGTCGTCATCGAGGTCGCACTCCGAAATGGACCCGTATGTTCACGGGACCTTTTACTGTGGTGGAGCAGCGGGGAGTTGTAAATTACGTCATCCGGAAGACGGCCAATTCCCGACCGTTTACCGTGCACGTGGACAAGCTAAAGTTATGCTTTAGTGAAGAAGAATCAAGGAAAGAGGATTCGCCGGACGAGCAACCTATGAGCGAAGAGACCGACAGCGGCCGGCCACGGCGTGAGATCCGTCGGCCTGCACGTTTTCTACAGTAAAGTGGATAACGTCGGATGCGCGGGCATTGTGGTCTTGCCTGGACGTCCGAGATAGTGTTCTTTAGTGCCAGTTGAATTACTGTGACGATTCTGATCGGATTATTTCTTTATTGCAGACGGCTGGACGTGAAATCCTAGTCTAACGAGTTAGAGTCTTTGTCATGTATCCGATCTTCACCTGCCGCCGTCCTGTTCTTGGTTGTAGTGTTGAATTGTCAGAAAGAAATAATACGGCTGCACCTTTTTTTCTGGAACGGCCGAGCGAGTATCGTCGGAACGACCATCGCCCCTCCTGGATGGTCGATCGGTCGTGGTGTGCAAGGACACGTTGGTTATATACCTGAACGGAGTTTGTTGATGGAAAGTGAGAGCGAGGCAGGTAATCGACTGTTTCGTGTTCCTCCGACCCCAGCTAATAGTCCAGCATCATCGGATTCTACGGACTCGGAAGCCTCGACGCTGGTATTCTCGCCAATGTTGAAGGACGATCAGAAGAATGTAATGGCGGCGGTGATTGACGAGTTGGGCCGTCTAAAAACTGCCAGGGGATTTCCGAAGGATTTGCCGGACTCCTACCTGTGTCACCTCTGCTTCCAGAAGGGTCATCGTATACAGGAGTGTGCACTAGCTCGACCAAGGGATGAAGCAATTACTCCATATCAAGGAAAGAAAAGATGCTTTGGGGAGTATAGTTGTCTTCGATGCCGAAGAGAGTGGTTTTCGCAAAACAGTTGGGCTAATGCGGGACAAGACTGCCTTGGATGCGGAATGACTGTGTATCCACATAAGCAACGTCTTCGGTCGAAGAACCAGAGTCAAGATGCCTGTGGGATCAACCGAACTCATAGACAGCAATTGTGTGGAAGATGCAAGGAGCTTGGAGACTGTTGCTTCCTAGAGACCGCATAGAATGGATGCCTGTGTTGCTTCCATGACTGACTGGACCATGGAGCTGTGATTTCTTGATGAACTTGATATTGATGTCGTTACTTAGTGATAAGTTGTGGTAAAGTTGTGTAGGATTAGTTGTCATTACTGTGAGAATTGGCATTAAGCTAACGATGATTTGTGATTTTGTGGTTTAGTTAATCTGCCATGATGGATGATGTGGGTTACGTGGAGGAAAGCGACCTGTCAGAACAGTGGCTTCTGGACTCTGATATTGTCGCCGAGATTATGGAGTTATTGGATGGTGATGTGAATGCATTAGAATCATCCATACCACCTGATTTAGACGACATTGAGATGTCGTCGCTCTTCTTTTATGGTTCTGGAACGGTCAATCCTCCAGTTCCAGGTGTTTTAGAGTCTTCACCAAGCATGAATAATTCAGCTGTGGAAATTATACCTGTTCATGTATTGGAAATAATGCCAATACCTTTTAGTGGTTTTATGGCTGTTTGGTGGCCATATTCTTGGGGCACTTGTCCCTTTGGGATATGTCTTGGTCACGTGAATGAGTCTGGCTTAAGGCATGAATGATTTTGACATTTTCTGACTGTGTTTTGGAAACGCATTGAATTTTAGAGTGATAAGATTGTTGATTTGGTTCTAGACTGATTTCTTGGTTGTGTATTTTTGCGGAAAGTATGCGATTATTTTGAGGGACAACATTGCGCTATACAAATGAAACGACAGTGTTAGGGTGACGCATGTAACCGACGACGATCATTATCAGTTCTGAAAGTGATTCAGACAAGGAATAGATCCAACAAGATCTTGAGGTTGAGGTACATTACTTTATTTTCTTGCGTCCAGCAGTTAAGTCTATTGTTTTTGAGGGTGATCATGCATTGCTTTTGAATAGTAATTAAAATATTTCAGTTTTCATCACGCAGAACTAAGGTGATGTTTCAAATGAAAGTTTTTCATGTGTTGTGATGGTGATGTGACATTGGGGACTGAAGAATTATGACTGTTAGGTGCAATAGTGATTGAAGAAGATTTTAGTTTTCATCAGGTGTAGTTAAGCTGATGTTTTAAAGTAGATGTCCTTCTTACAGGTTTGAACTGTGAACTTTAGTCGCGTACAGTTAAGGTTGTGTATTATTGTAGATAAGATTTCTTTTGTGGCCCAGATGTTGGTCAGAGGGTGGGGTCACCCTCTCAGCCTGGCCCGTGGAGAGTGTGGCGAAATTCGCCAGGTTTCAATTATGACGTCATGATGGTAAGCTTAATAGATTGGGTCGTTGAGTGCATTAGACACCCGTGCCTCACCAGGGCACCCATGCCTCACCAGGGCACCCGTGCCTCACCAGGGCACCCATGCCTCACCAGGGCACCCATGCCTCACCAGGGCACCCGTGCCTCACTAGGGCACCCTTAGAAGGGTATATAAGGCACCCAGCTTTTCATGTAAAAGCTCTCGTTCTTTTCGTTGCCTAGAGGAGACGTACGTGTGTAGAAGGAGAAGTTCTTTGGTTTTTATTTGCCTAGAGGAGGCGTACGTGTGTAGAGGCAAGTTATCTCGGTTTTCGTTGTCTGGAGAAGACGTACGCGTGTGTAGAGAATAGTTTTCTCTTGGTTTTCATCGGTCTTAAGGATATAATAAGATCGTCGGTTTCTCATTGGATTAATACGAGAAGTCATCTAGTATAACAAAAGTGTTCTGTTATTTCGATTCAATATCGTGGATTACTTGGATTACACTGTGAATTCTATTACGAGAAAGTGCCTCGTGGTTCTTTTGCCAAAGGGTATGTACACGGAGTTTCTGTGGATGATTTGTCATAAGAAATCGTTAATTGGCCTTCGTCTGTGTTCATTGGTAGTTGATCAGTGGCCGTAAGTCCCCCGTTGACAGCGAGGGCCGAACCCCGGACATAGATAAGAGAACTTAGTGCGTTCAGACCATCACCTCAAGGGAGAGATAGAGATACGGCGGACGGTCCATCCTGGTGAACGAGATAACGCGAGTGAACCGCCACACTGCCAACCTAAGTAAGGTGATAGGGAAGAACACCTACGACGCACTAAGGCGGTGAAAGGTTCGTTTCCGCCACATTACATTAAGGATTTCTTGAATTGTTAAGTCAATCAAAGCATGCACCTTCTGTCATCCTGGGTACCTGGTAGGCCCTAGCCTATCATGGCGAGTAAAGCGGTTAAATTATTAGTGCTAGACAGGCATGTTCAAATCCCCTTTCGAGAGGTCGTTACCAGTCTTGTTGTCCTCGAGACCAAGGTCTTGGTCTCGAGTGCACTCGAGTTCATTTTTAAAAGTCTTGGTCTTGGTCTTGGTCTTGAGGTTCAAGGTCTTGGTCTTGGTCTTGGACTTGAGGTTCAAGGTCTTGGTCTTGGTCTTGGTCTTGAGGTTCAAAGTCTTGGTCTTGGTTTTGCAAGACCAAGACCAAGACTTTTGTCAATATGAACAGTCATTAATTTTAACAAACGGCAAGAATTTTAAAAATGTATCCAACAATTACTCATACAGTTATTGCTTTAGTATAAAATTACACGGTGTGAATGAGGCTTCACTGTTGTTTTGGACAATTATTT
>OY744605.1:28339970-28344970 GCA_963556255.1 Allolobophora icterica | reverse complement strand
AATGACTTTCCCCCTCTGCTCAGGGCCAAGCTAATGACTGGCTTTTCCTCATCGGTCTCGTGTTCCCTAAAGACATTTGTGTTTCCCCGGGGCTTCTGTGCTGAGAGCGCCTCTGAATAGTTATTCCGCGAGAGGCGCTTAATAAATTTCTAGATACAAGATATAGTATATTCATGAAAGCGACACATCAGGCACGTTCTCTATAGTTGTTCGTACACATCATATTTTACATGCTTAAGAAATGTTCATGACTGTATATTGGCTTTCTAAAATTTAGACCTAAGTACTTCAGACTTCTCATAAAAGCAAGAGAGAATAATTACGTCAATTGCAAGAATTGACGAGTTTTGTCCAAATAATTGGAGTCATTAAAATTCATCCTCAGTCCAAAACTGATTTAAATGTTCTCAGAAACTGGACGAATTTTAAAAAAGATTACTTCGTCGGACTTAGTTTTCTCGATATTCTATTTAGTTTTACGCGGTAGCGATAAACGATGAAGAAACAGAATCTGCATTTTATGTATATAATTACATGCATTGTTTAGACAGAATATCTAAACACAATTGCCATGGATGGCTGTGGCCTGGTTAGTTTGATATCTTCTTAGACGTGATCAGAGTTCTAATATAAATCGCCGCAAGTGATCCATCTCTCTTCCTTCTTCGGTGCAGAGGTCATTGCGCAGGCGCCAAGGTCAACGTCGTATATCTGATTGATTTTCCATGCGCTGTCTTAGAACGGAATTTTCCCCGTTAAGACCAAGGTGCAAATTTTAAGGGTACGTTAAGGTTATTATTATCCTTGGCTTCGACGTGCTTCCGTGTACGAAGAGAATAATCTCCGGAGATTATAAGTACACAGTACGCATGACTCATGACTGGATGACCCTGACATCCAACATCTGATCTACGTTCGTCAAAAGGATTTTCCGGTGTTCCTCTGTCCTCTTCCTTCCACTCCACCTCCTCCGATGCACCGGTCGCCTCCTCATCCGATAACTGGCCATCCTCCATATAAGCATTGAATTGACCATCCTCATCATAAGCCTTCTTCCATCTTCAAAAGGGAGCAACCCATATTGATGACAGGTCTACTTTCAGACACCAGGAGGCGCTCGCAGCGAAGTACAGTTACCGTCAGTAGTATAATACTTACATACATACATATATATATATATATATATATACATACGCACGTACAATGTCGTACATACATATGCATACATCTATGCATACATCTATACATAGTATACATCTATACATACATACATATATACATACATGTACATACATAGGCCTAAGTAGAGTAGTAGACAACATACATACATGCATACACGCATGCATAAATATGTATATATATATATATATACATACGTACGTGCATACTCACGTACATACATATATACATACATACATGTATACATACATACATACATACATACATGCATACATACATACATACATACATACATACATACATACATACATACATACATACATACATACATACATACATACATACATACATACATACATACATACATACATACATACATACATACATACATACATACATACATACATACATACATACATACATACATACATACATACATACATACATACATACATACATACATACATACATACATACATACATACATACATACATACATACATACATACTGTACATACATACTGTACATACATACATACATACTGTACATACATGCATAGATACCTATAGACCTATGGTACTTCTTGTCAACCAATCACATCTATCAAAGAGGATGCACTCAGTGGAATCCGTAATTTCCAACAGACTCATCTGAACGGCCTGATGGCTTCCCACCCAAACAAATCGTTGATTTGACCTGCACCGAAATACAACCTGAGCGTTTTTCATTGTGAACGTATACAGCTGCGATTCTCTCTGAACAGATCAGTTTAACCATTTTCTGAGTACGCTATGATAGTTACCGTGCGCAGAAAGTCTGGAGGTCTGCTCCGAATTCTTATTGGAAATTGCTGGACCAGACTTGCTTCTAAATGTATGATACTTAATATAGCGCCTTTAATTACCTCACAAAAGCGCTGCCTATATGGTTATCTGACCGATCTAAACAGGTGCGTTTTAGGACAGTTTGAGAATGTTTGCTGCACTTGGCCGAATGTAACAGAGCGTAGATGCACTGGAACAAGAATGTTACTGAGCGAGAGCCGGAACGAATGAGAGAGATACTGAAAGTGTCTATATACGACACGAAAATATCTCAAGTGGTTAGTGATGGAAATTGGCTTTCGAACGCGGCTTCACCGTCTCCAGTCTCGTTTTCCGCTGACTGAAAATGAATTAGTTCATTGGCAAGAATTGGGGTCACGCATTACCTTACCACTGCACAACCACACTCGGCATATCTTCCATGAACGTCTCCACTACTTACCCAATAAATAAATAAATAAATAAATCAATCAATCAATCAATCAATCATAGGTACACAGAACACGTAATCGACGCGAATAAGGAGCACAGCCTTAGTGTGTGATACCAGACAGCTGTGACTTCACTCTTAACGATATATGGAGTAGCCTACACTCGTGTAACAAGAATGTTTATAGACATTTAATAGAATACAGTCGCTGTGGTCTGAAGTTCTGCAAACATTCTGAGGCGACACATGAATGTGGTTGGAGCTATTAAACCACAACAATCCAGTTGACATTAAAGAGTACAGAGTCAACGTGGATTAAGATTAAGAGACAGATTAGAATAAGATCAAACACTCTGAGATTCAGATTATCGACCACAAAACTTCTCTTCTCTTATCCGACTATATCTATAGACAGATCGTTCGGATGACTATGGAAATACGTTGCATAAGGTGACCCTCTGACCAGCCGCCAATTAACAGGACAGACGCAGCCGCAGCATTTTAATCTCTTGCTTCGTTGTTCTGGCAGTTTTTGTTTACTGTACTTTTGCGGTTTCAACTAATAAATACATGCATCTATATGATTCGTACAAATATATGGTTTGCAACAGAAGCGCTTCTACAGTCAGTGGATACACACACAAGTTCGCTGTAAGAATCTCTTATTATATTAGATGCGTGGAGATATATGGCATACATTAACGTATGCACCTAAATGCAAATACAGGCGGATCTATATATGCATACATTGGCCTGTGCATATAATTCGTGATGTCGGAGCGTGTAGACAGAGGCGAATTTGCGTTGACTGTAGGGAGACATTATAGCTTTCGCTTAGCTGGGTTATTGTTGATACGATTCCGGCTTCTGTCTGACAGGAAGAAGTCTTCTGAAAAATCGCTCCATCGAAAAACGAATTTGTTATACTGTAGGCTGAGTGGAGGGGAGGTGCCCAACGCCCTCTGTCGATGCGAAAAAACGAGTCGACAGCGACGACTAGCAGCAGAAGTATGAGAAGGATGTCTGTGTATCGGCTGACACACACACACAAAAACACATTTATAAAACATCATATTATTGCCATATATATATATATATATATATATATATATATATATATATATACACACACAAAAAGCGCCGTAAATATAGTTTCGTTAGGCCAATATTAAAACGTGTAGATCATCGCTTTTGCAGCATAGGTTACACCATGTTTACGTAGAGAAGAGTTTAGACTCGTCTGTCATTGACTGCATTCTTCATTCGCAGCTGCCTCGCAATCTATATATTTTTAAGCGAATTCCTCTAGAATGGATGCGTGTATTGATATACTTGAATTGCTGATTGAATTGAACTCTGCTGACTGGAAAGTGAGAAATAAGGAATTTTAAGACAGCTAAACCTTCCGTTGACTTTTAGAAGTAAAGAAATTAAATGTGAGTTCGAGATTGGCCGAGAGTTTGACATGGTGTCATCGTCTAAAGATAGTTTGTTTAGTAAAGGATAGACTACTCGATTTTTTAGAGAAACAGGATCTTTCAGTAGATGACCGATTGATTAAGGCCAAGACGGTGTCTTGGCTTGTTTTGTCTTTAACCTTCCTCGATCCGAGGGTTGGTCGCTTCATGGACAAGCTTCCTCCATCTCCTCCTGTCCTCCGTCTCCGTCAACACTCGATCGAATGGCAGCTCCATCCAAGTTCTGATGTTGGTGATCCATCCCATCTTCGGTCTCCCCTGTGTTCTTGCTCCTGGTAGGCCTACTGTACCCTGCACTATCTCCTCTTCCAGGCAGTCTCCCTTTTTCCTCATCAGGTGTCCGAAGTAAGAAAGTTTCCTTCTTTTGATCAAGTTTAACAAACTTCTTTCTGTTCCTGTAGGCCCTACTCTCCAGTACCCACTCATTTGTTCTTTTTTCCGAGACCGTGTACCAAACATATTAAAGCACCTCTCTTTGTAGAAAGTGAGCTGGATTTGCATTGGAATAGTAACAGCCTAAATTGTCTCGACACTTCAACGAAGACTATCGTACATCAGGAGCTTATTTTAAGTTCCGGGGGTTCTCCGTCATTTCCACCACCACTGTAAAATTTAAAATCGCTTATCCTGATTAGTCGTTAGGTTAAGTGCCCTTGTAACGGTATGTGCTGTGTTACGGCGATGTAGAAATTGTCGTATTCATCATCATCATCATCATCATCATCATCATCATCATCATCATCATCATCATCATCATCATCATCATCATCATCATCATCATTTTCATCATCATCATCATCATCATCATCATCATCATCATCATCATCATCATCATCATCAACAACATCATTATCATCATCACCACTGTGACCCCGTGAGGTCAACTTCCCCCCTCTTCCGCTCCTGCAGCCGCCGAACAGCCATAGGCGACCTGACCGTCTTTTCCGGCGCTCATCCTGCAGCTGGAGCAGTCGTCCATCTGCGTCGGTCGCCTTCGATCGGTCGGCTGAAGAGACACGCCGTGTCCAGCGATCGAGCGAGTGAGCGGCGGCGGTGCCTTATAACGGTGTTAGTTGGACGATTAAGGT
>OY744605.1:28264970-28334970 GCA_963556255.1 Allolobophora icterica | reverse complement strand
GCTCAATCTAGGTCTTTTGCTTCCATTGGCCCTGCTCTTTGGAATGAGCTTCCTCCGTTCGTTCGTTCTTCTATTCTCTCAGGTAACGTTTCTTCCTCTTTTACCTTTCTTAAAACTTGCTTTTTCTCTCGGGGTTTCTCGCACTGAGAGCGCTTCTGAATGGCCCTCCCGCTAGAAGCGCTTTATAAATATCCGAATACAATACATAGACATAGACATATACGTGCAAACGCAGTCAACCGTCTTAGACAGAGAGCTTTTGAGCCAAGTACATGGTTCTGATTCCTCTCACATGGTATATCGCATGCTCAGATCTAATGTATCAAACAAATCGCATTAATGCGATTAAATCATGCAACAGCGTATGCATGCATGTGTATATTATAATCAATTGCAATTGTAATTAGATATTCATACAAAGTTACTTAAATGCGTATCATTACTGACATATGCGCCTCAATTAAGCGCCGACAAAACCAGCGGAAAACTTGCGAAGAGAAAGACAATGTGCACCAACAATAGGCTACAGAAAATGGTTGAAAATAAACTAGAATAGCACCCATATATAGTTATATACGGAGACAAAATAGTCCAATAGGACCAACGACGATGATCCAACGATAACCACAATATACATGTACACACAGCAGTTTTTATGAGGGCGTCTTCTCTTCGCAAATGCTCAGGACACGTACAGCTTACAACAACCCAAGAACTCAGTCTTATCCATATATAAAAGAATGTATGTATGTGCATATGCATGTATGTATGTATGTACGTATGTATGTATGTATGCGTACATACATATATATATATATATGCACTATGTGTAGTGTATTCATACGCAAGGGTTGCTACAGGTAGATTCTGACGTCGTTAAGGTTGGCCTCTGTAGTCGCCCGATGGACGAAAATTTGACTTTATTGAATTAGCAGAGAATGAGCGTATATCAGTCAATCTGCATTCATTCCAATCATCCTTCGTTCTCTATCTTTCTCATCTCAACCGATCCACATTCCACGCTCTACTTTGGCTCCTTCTCCTTCCTGAATTCCACAAATTCTCCGTTCATCCACCAGTATACTGCGGCTCACTCACTCACCGTCATCTGCCTCAAGCTCTTCTATCTATTACCCCAGCATTTCTCCTCTGCCTCCTTCTCTCCCTGGTCTCCTCTGCCTCCTTCTCTCCCTGGTCTCCTCTGCCTCCTTCTCTCCCTGGTCTCCTCTGCCTCCTTCTCTCCCTGGTCTCCTCTGCCTCCTTCTCTCCCTGGTCTCCTCTGCCAAGTGGATTTGATTTTTCATTTGGTATCTCTGGACAACCCATCTGACATGACACAGCGCTCGTGAATAAGCTGGTGCTCTGCGCTTTGCTTTTAATCAGTGCTTCAGAAGTTCGGAGTTTATGATGGTATACAAAGCTACGCAGAATCGAGATCCATCCCTCGGGTTACTATAGGCGAGTGCAGGATAGGCGTTCTTCAGTAGTGTACATGGTCAGTTTGTCGTTAAGAGGTATAGCCTATCGGTGATGAACAAGACAAGTAAAGAACGGCCATATCAGCCATGGCGAAACAAACTATACGGCCAAGAATGAAAGAACTCGTCTCCTGCAATTTACGGAATCGTTCAGACGGAAACAGATACGGCAGCCACTTGAAGCAGTAGTCGTGGCCACGGTAGAACTTGTGGTCGAGGGGCCACGCAAAGAGGGTCGACCTCGAAAAGTTCAACGGGACGAGGAATGATGTCTCTGAGGATCATGAAGCCTCCACAGGCATGAAAGCTAAAAGTGGTGGAGTATGAGAAAGGACTTATACAGCATTTTGCCGATATCCCGATGAGCGACGGCTGGTGGACCCAGGCTTCTTTGTTTGTGAGAAACTAAAGTCTGGGCATACACCGATATATGCTGACAACTTCTGCCATTTTGGCATCAGTTGGTAGTAAACGATAGCTCCACAATTACCTGCAATACACGATGGTTGTAATTATCACGGACTCATTGGTGGAAGAGACTCCTACATCGTCGTCTTCAAGGTCAAATGCGTCGGTCTTCATCGACTGGAATGGGACAATGCCATAAGTTTGCATATAGGTTGAAGACCGGTTGGAAAGAGTAACGGATTCTGCCGAAATGTTAGCCTTGACGATTGGCTTAATTCGCCGCCATTACAACGGCGGGATAACAGATTTTTAAAATGGTGCAGGGAATGGCGACCTGTGTCCGTGTGATTGCCAGCTATAGATACTCCGTTAAACTGGTGCACTAAGAACCTCTACAGCGACATTGTATTGTCTGTGATACAAAAGGTACACGGATACTTTAAATGAGTCTGCGACAGTGCTGCGCAATGGTGGCCAACGAAAAACAGAGCATACTTGCATGTCCACTTTACATACATGGATTCAACAGTGCCTTTCAGCCACTTTCAAATCCATGCCGACGCTGAAACTCCCTCTCGGATGAAGGCTTTTTGGATGGCAACAGTCAGGTCAACGATGACAGTCGAAGAAATGTCACCTGAATTGTGAATTAAGTCACTAAATCAGGGCAAGACTTCTTAGGTGGAACCCAAACGATACATCAGGCAATTCTTAGTTTCCCTTTGTAAAGAAACAGTATACATAAACAGAAATCTAGTTACAGTTAGCAAATAGTCTAAAAACGCTTAAGCATCGTTCATATTTCCAGTTCTTTCTCTCATTCCTCTGTCTGCCATCCCTATATTGGCATCTGTCTGCTCTAACGACTCAATGCATTATCTAGAACGCGAACACAAGTGCAAAAATATCATACTGCCTAATATATTTTTGGCCTTCAGTCAGCGCCTGGCATGGTGTAGAGATGACCGTCGTAGAGAGAACTGGCGTCAGCACCTGTGTGTCAATTAAGGACAGGATTTCATCTCATTCATAGGCTGTCGTCTCATGTAGGTGTATCTGGATGAGCTAATGACTGGACCGGACGCATTGCTGTACTTAGGCGAAATCTCTCCGGTTTATATGATGCCTTAATTCCTGAGTCATATTCACGCCCTCAAAATGCTGCGTTCCAAAGAGAAGGGACATCCACTGGCCGCCGATCTTCACAGCTTAAACGATGATGACGGACTGGGCACGGACGTCGACTTATGGCCGCCTCTGCTTTGCATGTTTCATACAAGAGTAGCACGTGATTTCGGTTGCCATTTCTCAAGTCATCAGTCAGATTGGTCGGCCATCTTCAATCCACCGTCGGCGATTATGGCGTTCCATTGGAGGAAGCACCTGCCTCCAGATCCTCTCGTCTCGACTGGCACCAAAAATAGGCATAGGCTTCAAATTCTATGCAAACGTCGTTTCTTGTCACGTTATATTACTCGAATGAAGTAATTATTGACTCAGACGTCCATCCTTTCACAGATGCAGGCGTGTTACAATTACCTTTACTGTAATAATGTTTACACTGCATAATGGTTGTGCTTCCCAGAACGACTTCAAGCAGGCATTGGTTTAAAATTGGTCAACCCCATGGATGGTCTTTGTCTGCATTTTTAGCTTGAAATATGTCAAGTTTCACTTAAATAAGGTCGGCTGTTTTGGCTTTGTTCAGATATATTAGATCTATTCCGTGACAAGTGATTTCCTAATCGCTATCACTGCTAATGCAATTCACGGTGTACGAATGTGCAAAGGTTGTGCACTTGCTGATCTCTGTCATGCAAACCATACTTTCATTTAAGTATAAATTAGACCAAAACGATTATTATATATTGTCACCATAAGTTTCAATGATATTGTACCAAGAAAGTCAGTTGATGCGTATGGTGATTACGATGAATGGGGTGATGATAATGATGATGATGATGATGATGATGATGTCGACGACGACGATGATGACGATGACGATGAAAACATTTTTACGAAGTATGATCATCATGAAGATGACGATTCTTGTATGAACATTGAATTTTCATTTATGGAAATAATAATTATCAGTTTTCTGGAATTGTCGGTTGTACAAGCCACAGGAAGAGTATACCTTAAGCAGCGCGAGATAAGTCAAAGGTTAATTTACTGACGTATACAGGTGATCAGTCGCTGTACTTCTCATCAGTTTCCACTACACTCCAGTAAGTCAGTCAGTCAATTAGTCAGTCAGTCCAGTCCGTCCGTCAGTCACTCAATCAGTCAGTCAGTCTTTAGCCAACGCCAGAGCCGTGGCTCTCTGACTGTATCCTTCGACGAAATCTCTTCAATCAGGTTTCTAATCCCCGACTCGAAACCAATCTCGAGACGGCGGCTTTTTGTCGTTTGACCAAGTCCAGTATAATCTGGAGGTCGTAGAACAAAGCCAGGCCTGCCACACCCGACTCATGCACAAGTGATTAGCAAGTTCAACAACAGCTCTCGGCTACATCGCATCTCATAAGTACACACATAAACACATACATAAACACATACATAAATACATACATAAAGACATACATATGCCTAATATACACATCCAAGCAGTAAGTAAGACAGACACACAGACACACAGGCAAACAGAAGCACACACACACCGAACGCATGAACGATGTTTCAACCTAAATTAATCTTAAACTGAGATTCCAGATCACATAGAAACTTCATTGTAACGCGTCACTAAGGCAAACAGATTTCCAGTTCAATGGATATTAACAACAGTACAACAGAGTTGACTAACAATGCAACTGTACAACACAAAGTTATCATCTCTCACAGTACTGATGCTCAGAATGTATAATTTATGTTACAATCTTCATCAAACAGACGAGATTAATCGCATTCAATAAGTTGTTTAAGGTGGAGGCTGAAAGATTGATTGGGAATGTCATAGAAATGAATTGTATCGTTTGGATGGCCTGTAACTTTGTTATCTTGCCTTTCTGTCAATGAACTCCATGAACAGAGCATCGTCATCTTCTGCATAATTTACTTAGTCCTTTGACGCGCCTGTGTTGCCAACGAAGATGGCATCTGTTATTCAATCTAATGAGGCATCAACCGCTCCTTCTGAATGACCTGCATGCGTGAAGGGTTGACATTGTTTCCAGCCGTTTAAGAAGGCAGCTGCAGCCAAACGTCCTACGAATATTCTGGGACTCATTCAGCCTAGCATTTGAGGTCCTTTGATCAATATTATCATCTGTTGGTGGTGCACCGTGTTTCTTGCCTTCTCTTACGACTTCCTGTTACAATCAGCTGTAGAATTTTTAAAGTCAAAGATGGAGTTCTCTGAAAACTTCATTGACTACCAACTCGAAAATCAAACCGGTAAGCGAATGAAATCCCTGAGCGCATCCACTTCAAAGTCTTGTCGCTAACCTACAACACACTGCAATACTCCCAGCCAAAGTACCTTCGCGAACTCTTCACCATCCAGCCTCCCGGGTCTACCCGTTCTTCCTCATATCTCACTCTCTCCCGTCCCCCAGTCACTACTCGCCTCAAGTTCTCCAACCGATCCATATCCACACTGCACCTCAACTCTGGAACGAACTTCCCTCCAAATTGCGCATTTTCTCAGTTCCTCCACCAATACCGCCACTCACTCATTGTCATCTACCTCGGGCTGCTCTACTCATCACCCCACAGGTTTTCCACTCCAAACTGCAAACTCACCTGCTCAAGATTTGCTAGCCTAATCCATCTGATCCTCTGCCTTCCAAGCTTTCTCGTCTTCAACGAAACCCTCCGTAACAGCTGCTCTGCCTCTCCCTGGTCTCTCTGGCAACCCGACTCGGACCACCAACGGATATCGATCTCTGGACAACCCTCGGATACGTCACAGCGCTCGTGAATAAGCTGGTGCTTTGCGCTCAGCTTTACAGTGGCGCTTTAGAAAATTGGAGATTACGATTACGATTACGATTCCAAAGGGACTGTCAACACCGATGCTCAATTAATGAAGAAATTGCTGAGGACGAAGAAACACTTATCTCTGACATACTTTGTTCTACAACGTTACGTGTGCGTAAGTTTGATCGGAAATTTGCAAAGAAGAAATCCAGACACACGTTGAAAACCAAACATGAGCAAACTGCTAATAAATCCAATTAAGTGCAAATGAGTTTTAAAAATAACACTGAAAGCCGAAGATAGCCCTACAGTTGAAAGCTATAAAGCCCCAATTGGTAGGTGAGTGAAGGATGTTCACAGACGCCGAGGATTGTCTATGAAGAAACATATTCGCCTTTAGTACATCCATCTCTCGATGGCTTTTGCTAAAAAATATGACCTGGACGTTGATGTAATGGTTGTCACAATGGCATTTCTGCAGCCTGAGCTGGAAGAGGAAATTTACAAAGAGCCGCAGAATGTTGGTTGCACAATGCACAGTACCAAATCCAGCAGTACGTAAATACAATAAAAGAAGATGGCCCGATACCGGTACATCAGAAGACACAAAGGTTGATTTACGGAAGCGCGGCACCTGCATATCTCCGCAGACAGAAAGCGCTACGATTTCCAACACGGTTGATATCAGACTGGAATAAGGAGTTCTCCTATGTATGCCAGGGCAGTACCGAAAATTGAAGCACGTTTCAGCGAAATGATCGCAAAGAAAATTCGCTCGACAGTAAGAAGTCAGTGCAGCGTCTCTCACATATATTGCTTTATATGCGAATATTTAAGCTTGTTGGCTACGACTATGGCGGCACAGTCTAGGACGAATTGGATCAGGCGCCAGTGATGGGCACTAAACTATTTTTTTAGTTAAACTAAAATTATTTTCCAACTAAAAAAATATAGTTTAACTAAAGTTGGCAACTAATTTTGGAAATTAGTTAACTAAACTAAAAAAGTAGTTAAACACTTTTTTCAACTTTTTCCAACTTTTTACAACGAACATTTTCACAATAACAGAGGTTAAGTGAACTGTAACAATGCAGAGTGTCAATGACAATTTCACCTTTAAACTATACAATGTGTACTGTTCTAGCATACAGTTACAGGCATACTGTAAGTAGTGTATGAATTTGAAAACACAGGCTGTTATTGCTAAAACCATGCAGTGTTAATCAATAAGTTTCGTGTTGAGTTGTTGACAGTGTTCGATGTTCATTGCGGAAAATAGTTGCGTATTGCTGATTTTTTTCGTTAAACTTTTTAGTTAGCAACTAAAAATTGTTAGTTAAACTATGGTTTTAACTAAACTATATTTTTTAAGTTACACTTCATCCTTAACTAAAAAAAGTTAGCAACTTTTTAGTTAACTATTGCCCATCACTGTCAGGCGCAAATGGAACCCTGGGAGGCCTACATTGAATTACTATAAACCAGGCCGTCAAGATAAACGAGTGAATGACGGTCACTGCAACGTTGAACCATAGATTGTGTTGTATGAACCGTATCTGGCGCATCTGGACCTGCAGAGGAAGTTCACATGATCCGCCATCGATAAGGTTGTGGACGACGTGTGGTTGATTCCAATCAGGGAATTGATTGGAATTGACTGAATTTAATTGCAACTTCATCGTACTTTCATCAGTGTTTTACCGGTGTGCGCTCAGTCAAATATGCTGCGTCTTTGTCTGATTCAACCGCAGCCAATTAGACGACTTCCTGTTCTGTACTTCCGTTACCGCATAGAAGACACACGAGCAGGTGCATCAGATGGGTAGGATGTGGAGTAATTTATCTTCATCGTTACCAGAAACATTAGGGTCGTAATCGTTATGGAATCATCGCCACCACAAGCACCATCATCATCGTCTTCGTCATCAACACCAGCAGCAGCATCCCTGCTTACCAAGGTCTGCTCTGTGAGACTACAATTCAAGAAGGTGCGTCGGGTGCTTGGCCTATATATCTAGTTAGACGGATGGAACTGTCAAACTACTCGCAGATGCCGATCCCAGTAATCAATCACGCACCTACACACACACCCACACACATACACAACTACACACGAACACAACAGCCCCCTTCACGTCATTGTTCTCTCAGTGTCATCAGTATTTTCTTCATCAACGCCAGCAATCTCCTGGTCAGGCATATATTATTACGCGTGCAGGTCTATGTATACACAGGCGCATACGTGTATATAGGCCTATTTATATTTCCAGTCACATATACCTTATTTAGTAAAGATTTCTGTTTCTGAAGGACGGGGTGGGGTGCGATGTTACGGATTAATCTTGAATGTAGACAAAGTGAAATCTCGCTAGATGCATAGACCTACGTACACGCTGAACTCTGCAGTCCAGCGCATTGAACAGTTCTGTGACATCAATGCGTGAAACATTTGCGCGAATATAATTATAATCAAAACGTATTTAATAAAACTATTGTAATACAAAGAAGTGGTTGAACGAATTACCACATGCAAGGTTATATATATATATATATATATATATATATATATATATATATATATATATATATATATATATATATATATATATATATATATATATATATATATATATATATATATATATATATATATATATATATATATATCAACATTGGCCTTAGCAAGATGTTGCTGGTTTCATGTACTTATGTTTTATGAAGAAATAGTTCACAGAGTTATCAGATAGAATTTATTAACATCGCCTGTAATCTGTTATTAGAAAAAGTTATCTTAAACGAGAATACGGTTAGTGAGAAGTTTGAATAGTGGCAAAAAGTTTCATGTTTAAGCGGAAAATGAGAAAAAATCGCAGAATTTTTCAGGATGCCATGCTGCGTTCATCTAGAAATTAACATTTTAACGTTAAAAGGTCTTAAAATATACAAATGTTAGGCCTAGCGTTTGATTTGGTTATTGCTCAAATAACATCGTGGACTAACAGCAACTGTAGCGTTGGTATTTTCTGTTTTAGCAACAACTATCGACATACTTCTGTATTGTAGAACTACAATAAAAACTGAATCTCAATTGCCTACTTTTCAAACCTTGCTGGAATGAGAGCTATCTATTGTAGTAAGGATTGGAAAAGCTCTGGATTGCTATTTTTACTGTTTAAGCACAGGTTAAATCGATGTACCGCAACAGCTGATTTATGTTTTAGCATTGTGAACACAATTTTGTACAGACGAGAAATGTTGTCCTATATAATTACTATATTCTTATTTTTTTATATAAAATTGCAGGATTTTTGTAGTGATAGACTTTAATATTTAAACACCGTGTTTTAGTTTACATAATGTTCTATCATTTCTATTTCGTCGCCGTTTACACTATGTCCTATCATATTCTTCGTATTTCCTATAAGCTTTACATAAACCAGTGCTTGTCAATCTGTGATCCGCAGCCCGGTGCCAGTCTGCGAGTGAGTGGTCACCGGGCCGCGAAATGATAACCGGAATCCCGGAATCCCATTGTAATTGTACTCAAATGAACTATTAAATTGCATAGTATGCGTAAAATAATAATAATAATAATAATAATAATAATAACAATAATAATAATAATAATAATAATAATAATAATAATAATAATAATAATAATAATAATAATAATAATAAAGTCGTTCCAGACACCCACCGCACAGTCTTCGGACATAATTTCATAGCCTGAGGGAACAGAACTACCTCGGGTGAAAAAAACATAATACTACTACTAATAATAATAATAATGTGTAATAATAATAGGCCTAATAACAAATTTAATACAGCGTAAAACATAATAAATTTTAACACGACACCGTGTTCATACCTGATAAAGAGCCTGAAACATGCAACAGTAACAAGGAATAGTTGTAATAAACAGTGACAATAAATTATTATGAAATCTAAATTTTAATATAACATGTTGCATGTATATATGTAATGTAAGCTGATATTGAAAGGCACAGTCGGTCCTCGGTGAAGCTGGTCAAGCAAGTACCGGTCCACAGCATCAGAAAGTTTGAGAAGCACTTACATGGACTTCTCTTTGGCTGTGCAATCACTATTATAAGCAGGCAAACCATCTAGTTTTTACGCTTACATATTGGACATAATACGTCATGGAGTCGCACGCAAATTTATGCCTATTATCCTATGAATGTACTTACATATCTATGATCGAAGACCAGGTTTGCGTGACTGATGAAGATATTAACCGCCTATCTGTTTACAACACGAACATGACATTCTTTTTCTGGCATTATGCCATGTAATGTATCGTTTAGTATGTCTTTATTGCTTTCGATGCTGTTGACCATCAGCAACTGTTTAACAGACCAATCAAAGGCTCAGCAGATGTCTCAGAGTCTGCGTTAGAATGTCTGTCAATTTACATCTGTAAAGGATCTCAGAAAGTGGACACTGCACCGCTCGGTACATTCACCATCCTCCTCTCATTGCTGCAATCTGTCCTTTGTTCTATTTATAAATTACGTTGTTAACTGCATACAACAGGTACAGCAGTATGTCGACTATGGAGTTCAGGTAAAACAGTATGTAGACAACTCTGTCTCTCTCTCGCTGTGTCTCTCTCTCGCTGTCTCTCTGTCTCTGTATGTCTCTGTCTGTCTCTATAATGCTAGTTTGTCACCCACTGATCAACCTGAAATGCGAAAACTTGTGGGTTTGGCCTGGAACACGAACCCGAACACATTTCAGGCCAGTTGTTCGCTTGTGTTGTCTCCGATGATCGTCAGATTACGTCAGATCACGCATGCAACATTCATTGCCAAGCAAGGCAACATCTTGACCGCCGTTCCAACTCGGGTGACTTGTTCGTAATCTGACTCTGACAGGACATCTTGACCTTTTATCTGTGCAGCCAGCCTTGATCACCAGTTCCGCACTTGATGTTCTGTGGTTTGAGTGATTAATGAGACTGAAAACTGAAGCAACAGTCATAGTTAGCTTATAGAAATCTTAAAGGTTTGTAGCAGAAAATTGAAAACGCTGATGATATATATGTGCGCAATTGCGTAGATATATTGCGACAGTTGTCTCGTGAAATACATCGACGTCGGTATGATCTCCGACATCGTAGTTTATGGTTATCAATCCTGGCTTTGCTGGAGATCTATTCAGGTGCATTTCGATGTTCAGATCCTCAACGCATCCATCACTGGTTCATGACGTTACTGCACTGTATCCCTCTCACACGATTCTGTTCACGCTATATCGCCATATATCCGTACATTTATAGAATGATTGGTGGTGCATATGCGTGCATAATAGAATATTTTATGCCAATATTATGAGAAATTACTTACCTGAAAATTTTTATAGCGCCCTTTAAATACCTCCCAAATGAGCTAGTTAGTATTGATCATGATAAGTAATTAGTATCATCTATCGCGCCGACGTCTTATGTACAAGGCATCTACCGATGGCAGTACCAAAACCAAACCGTAATCAGATCAGTTTTTGCAGAAAATAAGTCAACTAAGATTGAGATGCAGTCTTTGCTGAGTAAGCATTTTGAAACAGTTACGTTCTAATTTGTGAACGGAACGACTGAGCAAGGAGAAAGTTCTAAAATGTTTATTTCACCAGTACCCAGACTCCAAAGTCTAATTGGTCCAGAATTTGTTTCAATATTACCAGCCAAAAGAGCCAACAGAACAACTCATGACGGATAGTCCACAATATTCTACATGCATTTACATTCAACCCAGGACATAAACTAACGCCACTGTCTGAAAAAGCAACAACAGAATCCAGGTAAACTGGAAAAGTCATAAAAAGCTGGCCATTAGGGTCGAAACAACAGAATTCTATCCAGATTCCACAGTTGACATCAGAATTCGCAGACTCGGGCAGTTAGTCTCAGGCATGACAATATACAAACGGTAACCAATCTATCTGCTACTGGGTGACCAGATCAAGATAGTAATACAGGGCTGTAGGTATCTTGTTCGTCCCAAAATGCACGGAAACTAAAGTGCAGTTACGTTCAGGACATAATCTCGCCAAAAATAAAAACTTGATAAAGGTAGACGGTACTTGTTGAGAAGAGTCAGCACATGACAAACTAAAAACCATCCTTAACCTCAAAGCATCTTGGTTTCAGCTACATCTGTTAGAATTTCGTTTTCAATTTGGCTAATCATATTGTAAAGTGTGTCAATGAAATATTGTCGCATCTTTGCTCACTCCGAAGTACTAATTTAGTGAAATGAATGAATGAAGGTCTGCTATTGATTTCGCTGCATTGGTTGCAGGTCAATCGGTCAATATGGGAGTTGGGAGACGCGACGTGTGATATGTGGGTCGCCTTCGATGTCATGTGCTGTACAGCTTCCATCCTTAACCTCACGGCCATCAGTGTCGACAGGTAATATTATAAGTTAATATGTTGGGCCCTTTTTACGCTATAGGTTCATGGCCTCTCTAATGTATCATTACTTTTGAACAGTGTTGAGTTCTCGGGCGTTTGCGGTTTCACTTGAAGCGACCACTGACTGATGTCTGGGCATCAGGATAACGGCGCTACAGAAGTCATTGGGTCAGATTAGTTTAGATTAGGACTTTGTGGTCATAAGTCGTACGTAAGGATCCATTACTCAATCTGGGCCTGGGACTTTGTGCGAAAGGAATTTAGTCATCAGTGTAACTTTTGTGACTGAGATGATGACTGAGATGATGACTGAGATGATGACTGATATGATGACTGAGATGATGACTGAGATGATGACTGAGATGATGACTGAGATGATGACTGAGATGATGACTGAGATGATGACTGAGATGATGACTGAGATGATGACTGAGATGATGACTGAGATGATGACTGAGATGATGACTGAGATGATGACTGAGATGATGACTGAGATGATACGCAAATTGACAGATGATAATTCACACGAAATAATAGCATCAACAATCGATTGATTCATCACATGTTTCAGTTTATCCGAGATCGGACTTCGTTATGGAGTTCGTTGAATCTGAGATTAGCTTAGGCAGTGGATTGATCGTGGACTCAATGCATCTACACGATCTGCTTCTGTGATCGATTCATAGCACTCACTGGTCTGTTTTTCTTTACGCTAGGTTCATTGCTGTCACTCAACCGATTAAGTATGCAAGGCATAAGAACTCGAAGCGCGTCTACATAACCCTGGCGTTGACCTGGGTCATATCGTTGGCCATTTCGTCTCCCATTGCGCTCGGAATGAATTACACGGAGCGTCGCCTTCAGACGCCGACCCTCTGCACCTTCTACAACTCCGACTTCCTCATCTATTCATCGATGGGTTCCTTCTACATTCCTTGCATCGTAATGGTCCTCCTCTACTCAAAGATCTTCCTTGCTATTCGACGCAGAGCCAAGAATGCCGCCGTACACAAGAAATACTTAACCGTCGCCTCCGCCGCTGACACTACTTCCGCCCGGAACAGGAAGACTGAAGGAACGGTCAATCAGCGAACGGAAGTCGTCGAAACAGAGAAGCGACATCTCACGGATATCAGACGAAGGAAGGAGGAGGAGGAGAAGGAGGAAGAGGAGGAGAATGCGAAGACAAGAGCTAGAAAAGACAGCCAGGTTAATACGGCGCTTGCAGCGGACTCCGGCGACTTTGAAATAACGGTGGTTGGTCAGCTGCAGGGGTTGGTTCCGGAAACGAAGAAGAGTACTCCGTCTACTGTGGATACGTCTTCCGGCCAAAGAGACTTTGACGTCATCACGACACATGTCAATCAGGAATCACTTCCGGTTTACGGAAATCAGACAGATCGGTCAACAACCGACTGGTACCTGAGCCCAGCCCCTGAAGACGAGGAGGACGGAGGTATCAACACAGTCGGCTATCGACGCCCACTGACAGTAGAGGTCGTTGGAATGGAGACTGAGAAGGGCTTGGAAAGGACTGAGCCAGACATCACGTGTTGTCAGGGTCACCCGAGGTCAGGCGGCGGCAGCAGCAGCAGCAACCACTCTGCCAAACGACGACGAAGCAATAACGGAGGAATGGAGAAGAAGAAGACGACGACGACGACGGTCACTAAGTTCAACTTCCACTTCCGGCAGAAACCTGAGCAGCAGAAGCCGAAAAGAAGAGACAAAGGAGCCAGTCGAAGAGAGAGAAAAGCCACGAAGACACTCGCTATTGTTCTCGGTTGGAACATTTAGTTTCTCTTATTCTTATGATAATCGTCTGATTTCTCGTCACCCGCCTCTTCTAAGCTCTTTGTTCTAAACTGTTTCACTGACATTCCACTATATTCTATTGCAAGATATTCTAATGGTTTCTATTCTAATGTGTTCCAATGTCTTAAAGGCTAGCCTAAGTGCAGTCCCTTAAGCTAGCCTCAAGAAACAACCATAGTATAAAGTGTTAGCAATATCAGTTTTCTTATCATTGGCATATGAAGATGTCTGGTCAGTCATCTCCCTCGTCGTCTGATCTTTCCACTGACAGCGTACGGTCAGTGTTGCCTACTCACTCAGTTGAGTTACATGTAGCTATGGTGCACAAGTGGATCCGAAATCTCGATACAACTGTTGCCCTGACGAGGATTTGAAACTCGACCATCCGATTGACAGTCTAGCAGATTAACCACTGGGCTATTTCGCACTATACCCCTAAACTGCAACTTTGCTGGTTAACGGCGGGCTTCAGCAAATTTACGGCTGGTTTTTCGGCAAGCAGTAAAAGCGCGTAAACTACCTTTTCGGCTGTAAGGGCATCCGGCAAGAAATTACGACCTGAAACATAGTTCATTCAAAAGTGAAAAGTGTTTCGACTATAGAGAGTTATGAGTTCCAATAAGGCAATTAATTATACTTTAGAACAGCTGTAAAACAATGCCATGAACAAATGAATATTTAACATTGACTATAAAACCGGAAGTAGAACTCGGAATATATGCAACATAGGACAGCCTGGACACTGGACAGGGCTCTTACAATAGACGATTAGACGACCATGTAACTGACGTCAGCACTTACCGCACGAAGTACAAACTAGCTAGCCAGCATGCTAACGTTATAATCACATATTTTCCGGCGGCTAGCCGTGAAATAACTCTCGGAGGTTTTTTCGGCTTAGCCGCAGAATTTTAGGCCGTTTTCGGCTTCCAGAAAATTTCTAGGCTCGGCGGCTAACGGTGGCGGCTTAGAGGACTATTGCGCACCCACACTGTATTTTATTCTGGCAAGACCTGGTAAGGTCTAAAGTCTAATAAGTCCTTTGTTTAAAGCAAAAAAGATAAGCTTACTGAAGAAAAGAAACAACGTAACACGGGAGGCAGTTTATTCCAAATCAGAAGAAATAGATTTGTAGATATTGATCATAGGCCCTAAATTTCTAGTCTAGTCTGACAAGTATACTGTGTCCAAAATGCTAAATAGGTGGTAATCGTATTAAGCTGAGTTGCGCCGTTACTCTTGATAGCAGAATACCTAGAAAGACCGCACACCTTCATCTTCGACCTTTAATTACGACAGGTGCTATTGAAAAGCATAGATCGCATTCAGATTCTTTATCTGATTCTGTGTTGTTCTTCGTAGGAGTGTTTCTGTTCTGTTGGGTTCCGTTCTTCACGATCAACATAATCAACGCCATCTGCATTCGTTACGATCTTTTCGACAACCATTCCGTCTGTCAGATTGACCCGATCCTCTTCTCTTTTCTCGTCTGGCTCGGATATATGAACAGTTTCCTCAATCCGGCCATCTACACCATCTTCAACGCCGAATTCAGACGAGTCTTCCAGAAGCTTCTTCTCTCTCGATGCAGTCGATGAATTAGCACAGACGCGGCGGCGTATAACTCTCCTCCCTCCAACCAAACGCGGTATTGCTATCTCGGATGACTGAGATGATGCAGATGATATCATTGAAGAGCTGATAATGAAAACGATTACAGAAACTATGATGCTACGGTGGTCATGGTCCGCTAATCTGAAAATTCGGACGATCAACAAAAGAAGATTATATGCGAAAGAGAGACACTTGGAAAGATCACAACCGAAGTTGGGCTTAATGTGGAGTTTTAAGATTTCTCTGGACGGTCAGTCTAAATGGACGTTCAACAAGTCCTTAATGCACAAAATTAGAAAAATAAACGAATAGACCTAGATAAGATAAACTTAATATGAACCTACTATTGATCGCCAATGTGTTGTCGACCACAAGTGATCAGCTGTGGCATGGGCGACATCGTCGTTCAGCGCCTGTGCTTAATCTTGTGGAATGTGTTGGAAGCCACGACCAACAACCATCAGGTACTTCTCCTCAGCTCAGGTCTTCACAGTTCTTGTGCTTTGCCATCTTGCCATATTAGCTTTACCAACAGAACACCCGAACGAGGAAGTGCAGGACTTATCTGGGCAGAATAAACGAATTTGATTTGATTGAGGAAATGCTAGAGTTTGGAGACTGCTGAGTCAGATGGCAGAAACGAAAGAAGATCAATTTAATTTCTAGTCATTTAATTTAATTTCTAGTCATTCGCTTGGTACACAAATTGGAAATATTTTTTGTCGAAACTACAGCATGGCCATAGATAGGGAATTAAATCTGAACTTTATTGTTTATCTGTTCTGTCGAACAAAAACAATTATAAGCTATAATGATACAATGCAACGACGTTTATTCAGGCTTGTGAATTTTAATAATCCGTGCGAAGGTTACTCGGAACAATAGACAATAGTGTGCGTTTAAACGTAATGAACATGAAATGGTTAAAGCTGTATGACAACAATTGGCCATTGCAATCGACAATTCCAAGACCCCATCGCCCCCTGTCGCCCACTGCAACTGAAGCCGGTTTGAAATGTTTATAATCACCTCCTCTGTTTTAATGTAAACCATCAGATTTGTAGATTGATATTCTGTATTAGAAACTATAATACTATTTGCAAGTCATTAGCTATACAGTATACCGTTAAGATGACTTTCATCCAGAGCAATAGCCAGTCAATGAGTTGGACCTATCTACACGGTGAGTCATTAAAAAACGTGTCCCTGCATAACTTAAAATAATTCATGCATATAACCATCAAGTTTAATGAAACTTCATAATAATGAAGCTTGATAGTCCAGGTAAGTGCTGTATAAATTATTTTTTATAAAAAGCTGAACCCGCCTAAACTATGATTATGTCACGACAACCGTCGGGAAAATGGTGTTTACCGAGGAAGATAAACATTTCATAACCCCAAAAGAATAAAAAAAAATGACGGTGCGAAACGTTTTTTAAAGGAATTTTCAGATAAAGGGTTGATTCATGGTAGATTTAATGTTCTCCTTTCAAATATCGATAAAACTGGATCTTTTTTTATCGTCGATCTGGTAGAGACCGCCCGCTAACGGCGAGAACGGTTGACAATGAGACTTTTGAGTTAGGCCTACTGCAAACTGAAACACCTGATTTCATTCCGCCTACATTGTGGCCACCTAACATAGCTGATTTTAATCCGATAGGCCTAGAGTATAAAATATGGAGTGTCGTGCAAGAAAAGGTATACAGATATCGAATACATGATGTCAACGAGTTGCGTCATCGAGTATTGGAGGAATGGGACGAATTGGATCAGCGCATCATTGAAGTCAGTCAAGCAGCGGTGTATGTGTCTTTGCGCATGCGTGGATGCCCAAGGATGTCAACTTGAACTTAAACTTTAAGTTTCTTAATGCTCTCTAATAACTCCTCTACCTTTACTTAATATTTCTTTGACATAAACTTATATCTGAGGAAGTTATTAAAATATGCAGGGACACGTTTTTTTATGACTCACCGTGAATATTAGTGTAATATCCAGCGGTGATATACTTCGAATGAACAAACAGACTCAACCACCCGTCTAGACATACAGGTCGTAATCGTAATGGTAATCGTAATCTCCAAACTTCTAAAGCGCCACTCGAAGGCCAAGCGCAGGACACCAGCCTATTCACGAGCGCTACGTCAGATCAGAGGGGGTTTCCAGAGAGTAGTCCAAAAGAGACCCAAGTCCGATTTCCAGAAGGCCAAACCAAATCAGGGGGGTTTCCAGAGAGTAGTCCAAAAGAGGTCCAAGTCCGATTTCCAGGGTACCAGATCAGAAGATCTGGCAGGACAGACTGCTGCTGGTGGAGAGACCAGGACTCAGTAAAGCAAAGCATTTTCTGTTCATTCTGGCTGTTCTTTAACCGTGTGACTATTTTGTTATCGGCTGACTTTGTCTTGCTCTCTTTCTTTTTCTGCCTTTTTGAGTTTTCACTTTGTCGCCTTTTGTTATTACAGCTGCGAGTGATTGTGCACATTTTACCGGAACGCATGACCAGGGGCTCAGACTGCGATTAACGCGAAGTAAACAGAACAGAAAAGTGACATTTGACAATTCTAAATTCGTAAAGCAACTTCTAGACAGTCAATGTATGCATTACGCATCCTGACTACTCCAGGACTACTTGGCCCCTCAATGTTCGAGGTAGTGACAGCTACCACAGTGGCGAGGATGACGTACGCTGCGTCCGCTTGGTGGGGCTATGTGGGGCAGAGGGGGCGTGAGAGACTGCAGGCAATATTTAGGAGACTGATTAAAGCTGGTTATCTTCCTGTGGACTACCCTAGATTCGAACAAATGATCCGAACTGCTGTTTCTAAACTTTTCACGGCCGTCCATACATGTCCTACACATGTGCTCCATGCGCTATAACCCCTCTTAAGCATACTGGTTATACTTTGCGTATCCGTGTTCATAATCGGGTTCTCCCGATTGCTGACAGTCTGGCTCGCAAATCTGTCATAATTAGGATGATTTTCACCGGAATATAATATAGGTCTTAGTAGCCTACTTTAACCTGAACGTGATATACACACACGTGTAAACCAAAATGCGGTTAGCAGTTGGATTAATAAAGGATATGCTTACCTACTTACTAACTTACTGTCCTAACTTTCGTTAATTTTCTGCTTGATACAAGTACTTGCTAGTTTTCTGTTTGGTGCAGCAGTCGACGTTGTTTTGAAGGCGGATATCACAAGGAAATTTTGATGGAAATATATACGTACTTTTGTTGAATTTATGTGTGCATGCAAACAGGTCACTAATGCATTCAGCATACCAGTGTTATTATTCGTTACAGCAAGCACGCGCGGTGACCCACCAACGCCTAAGTGCAGTAAAACTTATGCGCATAGTCATTACCGTTGAATGAATGAGCAACCTGCTCAGGTTGCAGGTTGCTCGATCAATCATTCAATGGAAGGACTATATAGGCCTATATGCGCCGCCTTACCATCCTCTGAGGCGCTGACATCACCGGCCTCAGTGATGGGTCATGGAAACCAAATTCAGACCCTCTTCAACTGTGCTGCTTTAGTCGTAGCCAAGAATTCGAAATATTCCTATTTAATGAATATATGCGAGAAACGCTTTATTGGCGGCATTCTGTTGAATGGATAATTGCTGAATTAGTGCGTTGATGCTCAGACGGAATAGGTAACAGTAACTGTTTATTGATGAAATATGGCTGAAATGGTCGGCGACGATTCGTTGCCACTTAAGGATTCGGGTTTCTGTAAATCGATACAGATTACCCAGCCAGGTAAAGTGCAATGCGACGTGAGGTGATGATGATGACGATGACGATGACGATGACGATGACGATGACGATGACGATGACGATGACGATGACGATGATGATGATGATGATGATGATGATGATGATGATGATGATGATGATGATGATGATGATGATGATGTTGGCAATGTAAAATGTGTTCTTTTGAAGCTATCTTCAAGGCGTGGTCTTGGATTGGTGGATGTATGGACTGAACCAATCTAACAACTTTTCACTATGAGACGGTTAACCTCATTTAGACATCTCCGGTTCGATGGAAAATTTTCAATTTCTTACGAATCATATTGGCTGGTCAACGTCGCTGTTATTTCGGAACCTTTTGAAAAGCCTGCCTGCTTTCATGAAGAAATACCTCGTGAAAAAGTCTTTTGAAATGGTTCTACGTCAATCGACAGGATCAACGATAATGAAAAGGTTATATATAGACCTAAGTAAAGTGAAGGTCATGCGATGAGGTGTGATATAGCCAATTAATTTCATATAGGCCTAATTTCATAATTTGGAAGAAGATACGTTGATTTTATTCAAGCAATATAATTTAATTTAATCACCTAAATGTTATTCAATGTGATTTAATTAAATTAATTAATGTAATATGATTAAATAGAACTTAATGTGATTTAACATGGTCGTGATTCGTAAGCATGAATCATTGGGATTCTACGTGATTCGCTGATGTTAGAGAGACCACCAGAGGGCAGTCGATAGCACCGTTCCTTCCTTCGATGTAGATCAGACGACGCAAACGGCCAATCCTCCTGGAAGGGTCGGTTGGTAATTAGTGAAGGTGAAGGACAAAGCGTCGAATAGCAGTGGATCCATCGTCGCCAGCCAATCCCTCGCTTCACCCTCGGTCGTACAAAACTGACCAGCAGGATGACCACAACTAGAAGACAAACAATAGTCAGTACGTAACTCCAATGCAGCAGCAACACCAGTTATATTAATTAAGTCTAACTAGTGATAATCATAGACGCTGAACAAAACATCGTTCTCTCTCGATCACTGCATTCTGGGTTTAAGGCCGCCGTCATTGCGTTTTGCGTCCTATAGGCGAACCTTTCGTTTGGCGCCAATACCCTTTAACTTAGGAAAATATATGCTATTCGCCGGTTAATAGAAATTTAGTTTCGGCTCTAGTCCAGATGTTTGTAAGGTGTTCCCTTGCTTCCAACCGTCAAGCAATGTTCACAGCTATACGTGACTTGGATATAAATCTCTTGTGACAGTCGATGATCTAACAAATCTTTCGTCTAGCATGAATGTTTCCAGGTTCCATTTTGTCAAATTCAGCTAAAATAAACTTTGATAACCATTGCCTACAGAAACAGGGAGGAGTGCCAATCAAATTCTGAGAGTAGAAACGGTGTTGGAGACACTATGTGTCAGCCTATTGTTCCAAGTGAAGTTCAGATGCAAATGTTTTAGCTAGCCTTCAGATCACTGCACAGATCAAATGCTTCATCAATATCTATGGATTCTTCAAACTCTCATTGGTGCATAGCTTCTCCGGTTTCAATGTTCCATAATTTTGCTTCAGTATTGAATTCTGCAGCTGCAGTGAACATGGTAGAGAAAATCAAATGGTGCTACCATTTGTTAATTTGTTACGTCAGTTGACTCTTCAACTTCACTTGTAATGCTGTGTCAAGAGCGGCTATAGGTATAGCTTAAAGTTCACTTTGAATTTCTGTTAGAGATTCTAAATTGTTTCCTGTTCTTCCAACACAGACTGAGTCTTATGGCTCTCTTCTCCTCAGTTCATCACCTAACTTCACCTGCATCTACAAGTGTTTTCTCAAAGTCTGTGCAGGCACTCCTGCGACCTAGATCAGCGAGATACAGAAGATAAGTAAAAAATATATTTTTTTCATTTAAGGCCTACATTAGCAATATCATAAAAGCCACTGCCACTTAAAACTAAACAATACGGCTTATACAATACAACTGTATAACTGCATGTGTTTGCTATTGTCCTCCTTCCAAAGCTAAAACTGCACATACGACTATTATAGCGACAGAGCATCGATGGCGATGAACACGATGGGTGAAGGACTTCTTCAAGGTACCTACGCACAGAAACCACCGTGGAGGAGGAGGAGGAGGCTGGAAGCCTGCACTCAAAATCAAGCGCTTCAACCAGACAACCGTGCACTTTAACTTCAAGGTATAGTAAAGGTTTCTCTTTGTATCTGTAAGTTTATACATAGATTAGTATTTGGGCTTATTTGGCTGCTTGAGTCTTGTGCCCCTTGTGTGTTTCTGTCTTTCCCTCGCGCTCTTCCTTAGTGTTTGCACGTGTGTGAGTGTGCGTGTATTGTATTGTATTGTATTGTATTGTATTGTATTCGGACATCTATAAAGCTCTTCAATCGGGAGGGCCATTCAGAAGCGCTCCAAGTGCGAGAGACCCCGAGAGAAGAAGTAAGTTTTAAGAAACAAAAGAGGTAGAGACGTTACCTGACAGAATAAAAGAACGAACGGACAGAAGAAGCTCATTCCAAAGAGCAGGGCCAATAGAAGCAAAAGACGTAGATTGAGCCAGAGAAGTCCTGACACGGGGAACGAGGAGGAGGTCCAAACGGTCAGAGGAACGAAGAGGACGAAGAGAAGCAGCAGAGTGAGGGCGATGAATTACGTCAGATGTGTGTAACCTGTTCATTCCTCCGGAGCTGCTCGGATGTCTGTTGGTGTTGAAGAAGACGCCGGTTCCCTCTGCGAAGTATTCCAGTTCATTTGACATACCGTAGGAGCTTGGGTCCCAGATCTGATTGGCCAGTGCGTTCTGATAGGCATCATAGATCTGCAGGTAATCCACAGACACTTAATGCAGACCGCTTCGCAAAACCTTATTACTGTAGATCTGTTAGCAAAAGCCTACTAATGCATAGGTTACATTTTTGTGTAGGCATTCCAATGTGGACTAAAGCCACTTTAGGTTAATAAGTCGCATGCTTTGACTGTTATGTGAGTCACTAAGTGCGAGTGAAAGGTAAGTGACGGAAGGTTATCTAATCGCCTCCTTAAAACGCCCAGTTATCAATTAGGATTTCATGACCTAGCCACTCTATAATGAACCAAATCGCCTATGAGAGCGGGGTAGGTATGTCGCGGCTTACTTTGCCATAGTAATCCGTAACTCCTGGTAAGCCATACTGATGAATTGTATGACCGAACTCGTGAACCAAGACACTGTACTGTTGGTTGTATGGATCCGCAGCAGTGCACATGTAATTGTCATCGAGACAAGTGGCGCGGATTCCGCCCAGACCCGCCAGGCTGTCGTACTTGCGACCGTCACCAGTACACGTATCCGAACATGCACCCGCACACGTCCCTGCAGCGGTAAAAGAAATTGCAGCCAAATTTAAGCGATTCATTTGTCTGTTACGACTCTGCAGACACCGTCAGCAGACACCACTTGTATTCATGCATAAATGGACCTCTTAAGAAACTCTTAAACTCTTAAAACGAGATATGTCTTAAAGACTTCTATTAATACAGTGCTTCCTATTCATAGAAGTAACAATTGCTTAATCAAAATCGCGAAGACCGTACCTGTGATTCACAGTTCGGCTTCTGTTAACCTCCTTTTTGTTCGACGTTTCATGAATCGGAGAAATGTGCTTTCATTTAGATCGTCCAACTAAACCACATGACAAATGACGTGACGTTGTGTCATCACGACCTCTGCACAAGAAATGACGTAACCCCTCTCCCACTCCCCGCGGTGACCGACCATCCCATTGACGGTACTGACCTGCGCATTCGGGGCGATCCGCGAGGTGTTCGTACTCTGGGAAGATGGTCGTTTTGTCGGCGAAGGTGAAGAGACCAACTGACGCCTGACTGGCCAGTTGAGTAAAGACCTCGGGAGGCATGTTCTGCGTCATCTGCTTCACGATGAACGTTCCCTGCGGAAAGACAGCATAGCCCAACACAATGCCCGAAAGACACTCCGAGCAAATCTCAAATATATTCAATTGCGCTGACTAACTCAGACATCGACAACTTATGGCAAGGGACTCAATAACAGCCTGTCATATTGGGCTAAGAGTTAGTAAGACGTGCAGCTTGAATTAAATTATATCAAAACCTACGAAATGGTGATTCGGAGGCCCAGGGACAGGCGAAACGACGATGTTCCGCAGGTCACACCCGGTCTCCATAGGGTTGCAGCATGGTTATCCTAGGCATGACAATCTCAGATAATCTTGACATTACTACCCATGTTAACCGCATTTACAGTCAGGCACGTCGATCAAGCGGCTTTATGCGTTGCGTATCCTGGTATCGCACGGTCTGCTATAGGACCGTACCTTTATGACGTGGTGAGAGCCACAGCCTTATCCAGGATTCTCTATGCCTCACCTGCATGGTGGGGATTTACAACCCAAGGGGACCGTGATAGACTGGGTGGGGTCCTACGGCGTCTTATCAGGGGACGCTACCTCCAAGAAGACACCCCCTCCATATAGAACAGCACTGCCGCTTGGCCGATTCGCCGCAGTACGGAATATTCAGGGACATGTCCTGCATGATCTGCTGCCACCTATCAAACGCACAGGCCACTTCCTGCGCCCACGAGCTCACGACCTGGAAATCCCGACCGCTGATAGCTTGTCCAGAAAACGTTTATCATCAGGATACTTTATGAAGCTGCTTAGCTTACGTTATGGGTAAAAAAACAATATAAATTGCGGATAATTGAGACAAATATTAGCAGCTAATATTAACATAATTATTATGAGTATATTATCTGTATAAACATGTTTACGTTGCTGTACACCAAAATGCGGTTTGCAATATTATTGGTTCCAATCAAGAATGTTCTATCTGTCTATCTATCTATCTATATGTAGTGGCACGTTCAGGGATCTTAGGTGGCAGGCTGAGCGGTGCCAGAAATTCTGTGCTGATAGCAGCTTTAGTTACTCAGATGAAATGGTGGTTATATATCGCTATGTATGCATTCCATGCAACGACAGAAACATTTTCATCAACTTTTTGTAAAATGTGAACCTTTGACTTGCATTTTTGAAAGGTTACTTACTTACTTACTTACTTACTTAGATGAGTAGAGGTCCATCTAATATCCATCAACATCTCTGCCATAGCAGTGGAATGTCAGTTTAAAGACCTTGCCGACAGAAAGATTCGCCCTCCTTTACCACAACTTTAGACTGGCACCCCTACGCTGTCCATTACAGCTTGATCCCATTGTATAGGGCCTAGCCTACTAAGTTGGTCGTAGGAAGATGACACAAAAGTGACATATTAGGCGGATTTATTTTGTAAGTAGTTGGAGAAATAATTCAACTGTAAAACTTTTGCGATTAAAATGGCAGACAACCAAAATTAGTCTTTTAGGATGAATAAAGAGTTATATAGGTATATCCGTGTTGGTGGCAAACGCTAATTAAGACTCTATAAACTGTTATTTCAGAGAATGCTAAGTCGATTGCCGAATCCTGGACTAACTATTTATAAAGTTGGTCAATTCAGCCAAAATGGAATTGATTCGTCACCCGACTTATTCAGATTATCTTTCACTTATTCGCGTTCTACATTCTACCTCAGTGCTTTTATACAAAGTTAATTTTGGAATTTTTATCCTGCGCGATTAGATTAAATCAGATTAAATCAGATTAAATCAGATTAAATCAGATTAGATTAGATTAAATCAGATTAGATTAAATCAGATTAGATTAAATCAGATTAGATTAAATCAGATTAAATCAGATTAGATTAAATCAGATGAGATTAAATCAGATTAGATTAAATCAGATGAGATTAAATCAGATTAGATTAAATCAGATTAGATTAAATCAGATTAGATTAAATCAGATTAAATCAGATTAGATTAAATCAGATGAGATTAAATCAGATTATATTAAATCAGATGAGATTAAATCAGATTAGATTAAATCAGATTAGATTAAATCAGATTAGATTAAATCAGATTAAATCAGATTAGATTAAATCAGATGAGATTAAATCAGATGAGATTAAATCAGATGAGATTAAATCAGATGAGATTAAATCAGATGAGATTAAATCAGATGAGATTAAATCACATTAAATCAGATTAGATTAAATCAGATTAAATCAGATTAGATTAAATCAGATGAGATTAAATCAGATTAGATTAAATCAGATTAGATTAAATCAGATTAGATTAAATCAGATGAGATTAAATCAGATTAGATTAAATCAGATTAAATCAGATTAGATTAAATCAGATGAGATTAAATCAGATGAGATTAAATCAGATGAGATTAAATCAGATGAGATTAAATCAGATGAGATTAAATCAGATGAGATTAAATCAGATGAGATTAAATCAGATTAGATTAAATCAGATGAGATTAAATCACATTAAATCAGATTAGATTAAATCAGATTAAATCAGATTAGATTAAATCAGATGAGATTAAATCAGATTAGATTAAATCAGATTAGATTAAATCAGATTAGATTAAATCAGATGAGATTAAATCAGATTAGATTAAATCAGATTAAATCAGATTAGATTAAATCAGATGAGATTAAATCAGATTAGATTAAATCAGATAAGATTAAATCAGATTAGATTAAATCAGATTAAATCAGATGAGATTAAATCAGATTAGATTAAATCAGATTAGATTAAATCAGATGAGATTAAATCAGATTAGATTAAATCAGATTAGATTAAATCAGATTAGATTAAATCAGATTAGATTAAATCAGATGAGATTAAATCAGATTAGATTAAATCAGATGAGATTAAATCAGATTAGATTAAATCAGATTAGATTAAATCAGATGAGATTAAATCAGATTAGATTAAATCAGATTAAATCAGATTAGATTAAATCAGATGAGATTAAATCAGATTAGATTAAATCAGATTAGATTAAATCAGATTAGATTAAATCAGATGAGATTAAATCAGATTAGATTAAATCAGATTAAATCAGATTAGATTAAATCAGATGAGATTAAATCAGATTAGATTAAATCAGATTAGATTAAATCAGATGAGATTAAATCAGATTAGATTAAATCAGATGAGATTAAATCAGATTAGATTAAATCAGATTAAATCAGATTAGATTAAATCAGATGAGATTAAATCAGATTAGATTAAATCAGATTAGATTAAATCAGATTAGATTAAATCAGATTAGATTAAATCAGATTAGATTAAATCAGATTAGATTAAATCAGATTAGATTAAATCAGATTAGATTAAATCAGATGAGATTAAATCAGATTAGATTAAATCAGATTAAATCAGATTAGATTAAATCAGATGAGATTAAATCAGATTAGATTAAATCAGATTAGATTAAATCAGATTAAATCAGATTAGATTAAATCAGATTAGATTAAATCAGATTAAATCAGATTAGATTAAATCAGATGAGATTAAATCAGATGAGATTAAATCAGATTAGATTAAATCAGATGAGATTAAATCAGATTAGATTAAATCAGATTAAATCAGATTAGATTAAATCAGATGAGATTAAATCAGATTAGATTAAATCAGATTAGATTAAATCAGATTAAATCAGATGAGATTAAATCAGATTAGATTAAATCAGATTAAATCAGATGAGATTAAATCAGATTAGATTAAATCAGATTAAATCAGATTAGATTAAATCAGATGAGATTAAATCAGATTAGATTAAATCAGATTAGATTAAATCAGATTAAATCAGATGAGATTAAATCAGATTAGATTAAATCAGATTAAATCAGATTAGATTAAATCAGATGAGATTAAATCAGATGAGATTAAATCAGATTAGATTAAATCAGATGAGATTAAAACAGGTTAGATTAAATCAGATTAAATCAGATTAGATTAAATCAGATGAGATTAAATCAGATTAGATTAAATCAGATTAGATTAAATCAGATTAGATTAAATCAGATTAGATTAAATCAGATTAGATTAAATCAGATTAGATTAAATCAGATGAGATTAAATCAGATTAGATTAAATCAGATGAGATTAAATCAGATTAGATTAAATCAGATTAGATTAAATCAGATTAGATTAAATCAGATTAGATTAAATCAGATTAGATTAAATCAGATTAGATTAAATCAGATTAGATTAAATCAGATGAGATTAAATCAGATTAGATTAAATCAGATGAGATTAAATCAGATTAGATTAAATCAGATTAGATTAAATCAGATGAGATTAAATCAGATTAGATTAAATCAGATTAAATCAGATTAGATTAAATCAGATGAGATTAAATCAGATTAGATTAAATCAGATTAAATCAGATTAGATTAAATCAGATGAGATTAAATCAGATTAAATCAGATTAGATTAAATCAGATGAGATTAAATCAGATTAGATTAAATCAGATTAAATCAGATTAGATTAAATCAGATGAGATTAAATCAGATTAGATTAAATCAGATTAGATTAAATCAGATGAGATTAAATCAGATTAGATTAAATCAGATGAGATTAAATCAGATTAGATTAAATCAGATTAGATTAAATCAGATGAGATTAAATCAGATTAGATTAAATCAGATGAGATTAAATCAGATTAGATTAAATCAGATTAGATTAAATCAGATGAGATTAAATCAGATTAGATTAAATCAGATTAAATCAGATTAGATTAAATCAGATGAGATTAAATCAGATTAGATTAAATCAGATTAAATCAGATTAGATTAAATCAGATGAGATTAAATCAGATTAAATCAGATTAGATTAAATCAGATGAGATTAAATCAGATTAGATTAAATCAGATTAAATCAGATTAGATTAAATCAGATGAGATTAAATCAGATTAGATTAAATCAGATTAGATTAAATCAGATTAGATTAAATCAGATGAGATTAAATCAGATTAGATTAAATCAGATGAGATTAAATCAGATTAGATTAAATCAGATGAGATTAAATCAGATTAGATTAAATCAGATTAAATCAGATTAGATTAAATCAGATTAGATTAAATCAGATGAGATTAAATCAGATTAAATCAGATGAGATTAAATCAGATTAGATTAAATCAGATTAGATTAGATTATATTAGACGTGACTGTCTTAATTTAGACCGAAACGACTACGCTTTGCAGTTTGCCTCTCGGTTCGGTCTAGTCGCATAGCAGCTTAGATATCGATCTCTGAGTTCAAAGATTAGATTAGATCAGATCAGATTAGTCTTGGTGTTATACCACTTCATGTTCGTTTTGAGTGATGGCTAGAGTGGCTGCCACTTCCAGCCTCCCAGGTGCCTGGTCAGGGAAGACGGTGCCATCGCCTGCCAACCACAGATATTTGAATTCCGCTCGAGGACTGTCGACATTCCCTGTCTTCGGTGGAATACTAGGCAAAAGACAAACCCCAATAAAACGACGAACCACATGTAAAGCATTTGATTTTCTTTGGTTCAAATCTTGCACTGCTACTTTGCTGCTGCTGCTGGTGCTACTTATCTGTCAGATAGAAGCAAACTGTCGCCGGTTTCGACTGTCGTCTCAAACCCTCGTAGGCCTACTCATGCAGGGCATATTTTAACTGTGTAACTAGTGGGAGAGGTCACGGACCCCTAGGCAGAGCAGTCGTGGGCCCATAGGCAGAACAGTCACGGGCCCATAGGCAGAGCAGTTATGGGCCTCTAAACTATCTTTAGGTTTTATATAAATATAATATCGTACGGTCGTACGAAAAAAAATTTGAAATAATAAAAGTGCGTGTACGACCGTACAATATTATATTTATGTATATTATATACAACTATGATTTTATTCAGATGCTTGAAGTTTAAACTGATTGTAGTTAAGCGTCAGATAATATATTTAAAAAGGCATAAATCATAAACTTTGTATAACTGAATATAATATTTTTCATAAGTTGATTACGGGCCCCAAACGTGTGATTGGACGCCGTCGCATCAGCCCATCCCACGTATAGATCTCTGCTTAATTAAAGCTGAGCGTCAGAAATCCGTTTCTTACCCAACAATCCGGTATGCAAGGGTAGTTAGGTCTATATTTAGAAATTCTGGAAATGCAGCATCATAAGTCTATTCTAGCAAATAACTGTTTAGCATGAAAACGTCTTTACTATACTAACATGGCGTCCTGTGGCGGGTGAAGACTGGTTAGCGCTTGTGGCAGAGCCTGAGTTCCTGCAGTCAACAAGAATCACATTCACCCTAATTATTTAGATTAAGATCAGATTAGACGAATTTTAACACTGTGCCTACGAATGTTAAGGTACCGGTAGCCTACCAGACGGACGGCAACGGTCTTGCCATCAGTGTGATTCTTTTTACAGATTTTATTTTTGTGAATTGAGTTTTGTGTACAGTCTTTTAATGCGAGATATTGCCGTATATATGTAGTGCGCTTTATTTTAGTTTCACGTGTATATATATTACGATAGATGTATTACGTTTAGTTGTACTGCCTTAGTGAAACGCGTGGCCAGCCGATCTCGGCAGCGGCCGCGCTATATGTATAAATTAGATTTCGCTTAGGCGCAGACCACAGGTGTCTAAGAAGGGCGCGACGAATTACGCTGACTGTAGAATTTTGAATTTGTGCGTTCTCTGTAGAAGTGTTGCTGACTATTGGAAACTGAATTCATGTTATACTTGTAAAACAAAGATATTGAAAACTGCGTTAGTGTTCAGTGAAGGCTATGCTACACATTAGAAATTAAGCTACTTATACGTAGGCTTAGTGTGAATCAGTTAACATTAAATAGGCGTTAGTACGAAGGAGACAAGTGAAGTTGTTAGAACTTTTGTCGACAGAGGGAAAGGGTTGACAATTTTAGTTATAGTTACAGTTAAAGTTAATGGTTTTTCATTTTAGTTATAGTTATAGTAATAGTTAGTATTATTTTTAGTTATAGTTACAGTTATAGTTAATGGTTTTTCATTTTAGTTATAGTTATAGTTATTGTTAGTATTATTTTTAGCCATGGTAATAGTTATAGTTACTGAACTTTTATTTTAGTTAATTTTAGTACACTGTTACAACTGGTCCAAACTCTCCTCCCCCTTGTCAACAACTGTCAAACATTCAACTACCCCTAACAAAATTATGTCAAAAAGAAAATTACCCCACCCCCGGAGATATCTATAACTATAAAAAATGCAAAAAACTGATATTGCAGAAACAACAAAATGTTGCTATTCAGATTTGAATTTGATACTTATTGGCTACAGTACATGTAGAATCACTGTCTGTCACAGATATTTAATAAATTATTTCCATTCAGAAATACAATCTCTTTTTCTTTTAAATGTGTATTCAATTTGATTTTTATTATGAACATTTCTAATTTGAACATGGACATGATATTTTTTTTAATATTTTATTTAACACAGAAAATTAAAATCAAAACAAGTTTCTCACTCTTTTAATATTAACAAGTGAAAGGAAAAATTATCTTTCCATCAAAAAGAAACTTGAAATATTAGATTTTCGAAAAGAACCCAGATTTTCGCAGAGAATATGCAGCACATTATTTTTCTCATTTGATCTGGGAACAGTAAACAGGATAACTTAAAACCAAGAAAATATCGCGTTTGATTAAATTATAAACAAAAATAAACTAGATCACTCATAAAGACTTTCCGAATCTATGGCTGCTTTTTGATTAAATTATTGTTGACGTCAATTTGTTCCGAACACCCCTCCACTTGTCAAAAATTGTCAAACTTGTTCAACTCCCTTGCCCCATTTTGTTGATATAATTAATAGACGACCCCGATTGGTCACTCTTCGACTTTTTATGCTTATTTAAAGACTGCTCTTTTTACCGTGGATGGACTGGAAGCGTTAAATGTTCCTTAATAATAATAATAATAATAATAATAATAATAATAATAATAATAATAATAATAATAATAATAATAATAATAATAATAATAATAATAATAATATAACGCTTAGGCCTAGATGGCGCTTCAGATTATTTAATCATTATTGCTAAATAATAATTGTTATAATAATAATAATAATAATAATAATAATAATAATAATAATAATAATAATAATAATAATAATAATAATTAATTGGTCGCCAGCTGTCGAAAACCACCGATGACTCCCGCGAAACAAACTTCCTATTCAAGAGCCTATCGGTGATGGTGCAGCGTTTCAACGCAGTGGCTTTCCAAGGCGCCATGTCAAAGCTGCCCGGAGTCAAAGAACAAACCCGTCGATATCCATCGTCTTCTTAACGGAGGCAGCGGCGTGGAACTCGATTTTCTGAATGTGGAGATTTCATAATAATAATAATAATAATAATAATAATAATAATAATAATAATAATAATAATAATAATAATAATAATAATAATAATAATAATAATAATAATAATAATAATAATAATAATAATAATTTCTGCCTATTGCCCTTGAAACACTGGGTCCCATCAACTCTGCCGGGGTTAGCTTCATCCGTGAGCTTGACCAGCGTCTCTCGTCCGTTTCTGGAGAGCCGCGGGAGGTCACTTTTCTCTTTCAACGCTTTTCCATCTGCATCCAGCGCTACAACGCCATCGCATTTCGTGGCACTTTCACTAATGTTGCGGAGGACGAGGCCTGATTTTTCAGACATTCAACAACAGCTCCTTGCATAATTTTTTTAGACTCCTGAGGGATTACATATACCTCGGGGAAAAGAATAATAATAAAAAATTTAAAAAGCAGCCCATAACAAGGAAAGCAAACATGCTGCAACATTTCATCCCTGTTGCAGTCGAAACCGCAGGAAGCTGGCACACCGAGTCACTGGACTCAGTTCAAGAACTGGGAGGCAAACTAAAAGCAGCGACAGGTGACCAACGTGAGACTAGCCATCTGCTAGTTTACAGCGTTTAGCAGTCGCCCTTCAGTTTGGAAACTCCCTATCTGTCTTAGGCACCTCGGATTGGAACAATAAACAGACCGAGCACCCAAGGCTGAATGACGGTCTAGAAATATAGTGACCGCAAACAGTTAACATAATTCGTCTGCATATGAGTTTATTGGCTGTATGAAGAATAAATTTGATTTAAATAATAATAATAATAATAATAATAATAATAATAATAATAATAATAATAATAATAATAATAATAATAATTTAGACTCTCTCTCTCTCTCCGACCAGAATCCCGACTTTAATGTAACCGGATAATGATAACGCAATGATTGGGGGAAAAAAATAATAATAATAACAATAATAATAATAATAAATAAATAAATAAAAAATAAATAATAATAATAATAATAATAATAATAATAATAATAATAATAATAATAATAATAATAACCAACTACATTCGCTTTTGACTGATTTGTAGGGTCTACTTGAAATGACTCCAGAGAGCATTCCCACGCCTGCAGCCGCTCAGTATCTCTAGAGACAGTTTCACTACAAGATTAATATGACTACTAATTTTGCGAACATACGCTAGTCAACTTGGGTCGCAATATACAATAGCTATAGAAACGTTTACACAATAATTACATCGAAAGCCTATCGATATCGATATATAGACTATTAAATATCAATGAATGAGCCACTACTATTGTGTTTATTCTTCTTCTTTATGTTCTCTGCCCACCGGCAGGTTCGTATGACCAATGACGCCATCGTTCTCTGTCTTGTGCTCTTCTCTTCAGTCCACTGTATCCTTCTTCTTTTGTCATCATCCAGTCTAGCAGCATTGCCCTCGGTCTTCCTCGCGTCTTTCACCCCTCCATCCTAGTCCCCGGCGCCGCCGCCATCCGCCGCCGCCGCCGTTAAGCCCTCAAGTCGAAACCAGTCGCTAAGCTATCGACTGCTAGCGACTTCGTTCACTTAATATTTTACTTGTTGTTTTAATCGCGGTTTCAAAGTAAACAACGAAAAGACAGTGCTTCTACTAGTTAACAGCTGATAAAATATGATCAATTGTACGTCCATGTTGTCTATCAATGCAAATATATCCATGTAGAATCTGAAACTGAAATTTTCCAGTAACTGAAACGAACACGGAAATTATTTCAGAATTAAGACTGTAATAAAAACAGAATTATTTCAGAATTGAAACTGTAATAGAAACTGAAATTATTTCAGAAATGAAACAAAAACTGAAATAGAAATTACGAACCAAAAACTGAATTAAAACTGAAACTGTAGGTCCTATTATTTTCAAAGCTGAAATATCACTGGCTTGGACTTAGTGGTATGCTTTATTCCTTTTATAAACACTCAAATGGGTCACAAATTCACATTAGCATTAATTTTCACAGTCATCTGGCATGCACACATGAAGCGGAGTCCATGTAGGACCCATATTCCCATACTGGACCCGTATAGAGTTCATATGGGTCCCATCTAATGTCCACGGAAATGATGGCACGCTCAGTACAGTATGCGGTAAAATGCAGTTTATTGTTAGGTAATCAGGTATGTCCAATGGACATACCAGATTACATGAGAAGTCGATAGCAAGTCGCTAAGTCAGTCGGTAAGTCTAAGCGACTTAGTCAGTCGATAAGCATGCGACTTAGTCGACTGAGTCGCTAAGTCAGTCGCTAACTCGTCAAGTCAGTCGCTAACTCCTTAGCGACTGACTCCGGGTACTACTCCATCCTTCCCTCCATGATGTCTTTTAGCAGTGTCTCACTCCTTAGGATGTGCCCGATCCATTTCTTTTGTCGTCCGCGTATAGTACTTATGAGTGATCTTTGCTCTTCTACCATTTGCAGGATTTCCTCGTTCGTCCTCCGTTCCGCCCAGCTAACTTTCTCCATTCTGCGCCACACCCACATCTCGAAGGCCTCCAATCTTTTTATGTCGTCCTTCCTCATTGTCCATGTCTCGGAGCCGTACAGAACAACACTCCACACCAGTGTCTTCACCATTCTCTTCTTTAGATTCTTGCTTAAGCTTCCTCTCATCAGCTCTCCTCTTTTGTAAAATGCATCTTTTCCCATGGATATTCTTCTTTTTATTTCCTCATGGCATCTTGCATCTTGTGTTTATTCACAAATCCAAAATCCGGGGCGAACATAGGTTGTTGTAACGCATTTTCACGTTCTCATGTTTATCGATTTTGCACTTTTGATTTTGACGAAAATAGCAATGAATTTTCGTTAGTGTTATTTTCGTTATAGTTATTGTTATAGTTACTGATATTTTACTTACAGTTATAGTTCTCGTTAACAAAATCATTTTTTGTTCGTTTACGAACAGTTTCGTTATCGTTAACGTTAACGAGAATCACACTGCTTGCCATATGGTCGAACCGACGCTGACATTAGAACAAAATACGAACCGCAAACAATCCAAAGCCTATTGACACTGATATTTAAGTTTCTAGAATTAAATCAAAATAGCGTCATGTAGTCGAAAGTACATGTAGAGAAAATAAGCACCTGTTACTATGCTTCCGACGAAAACAATTAGCAACACCATACGTGAAGTCATTTTGCCTCGGCAGTTGTCACGTCTTTATCGCCTTGAGTAACTGTTCTAAACTTCCCTTCTGCTTTAACATTTATAGAAACGTCCGTGCAACACAAGTAGTTGCTATAGTGTAGGTTCTGGACCGGCGCGGGGGGACAGACTGTTCAGAGCGACCGACCTCTTGCGACGACGAGAAGCTAACAGTCGTTTCTTTGCACATCATTGCACCTATAGTTAACCGAGTTGCAGTTGACAGATAACACAAATACAGATGACAGTTGCACCAATTGGCCGTTTCGGACAAGTTCCTTTTGACATTTATTTAATCGAAAAAGGGTTGAATATATAAAGTGAAAATTTATAGAACTGTCCATTTAAGTAGCGAACACGATTATGGGTAATTTAAATTATTTTGGCCTACTGACTAACAATAACTGTGTTCTGAAATGAGAGGCCTTTTAACTACTAACCGAATAATTATTATGCGTGATACACTTGTAACGAGTTATTGTATAGATATGCTTGGATCCTTTACTACGGAACATCTATCGTATTAAATACAGGTTAGGGTAACTGTTCAGGGTCTAGACAGCCGTGTTCATTAGGTTCAGGCGCGAAAACAGTTCACAACACTGAAATTAAATTAAAATAATTAAACTATTTTTTATTATTAAAATAAAGAAATCATATTTTAGTAGCTAAAAAAGGTGCCGGAACGATTTCGGCGCGTTCCGGCTGAAAATGAGCGCTGGAAGATGCCATCCCCAAAAAGTTGTGTTAAGCCTAGTTTCAACTTTTGTAAGTAGGAAACAAATCAATTGGCTCCTCTAATTCGACAAAGAATATTGATATTATATTTCAACGAATCCGACTTCCTTATCACCAAAACAAAACGCTGTTTTAAAATCAGGTCCAAGATGTATCTCACAGAACAGAATCTGCGATATCCGATCGCAGACAACATACATGGACCTATAAGTCGGGGCCTAAACAGTTTCTATGTCTGTCTACGAGTTCGATGTTTTCTAAGAGTTCGTTGTTTCTTACCTGGAAACAGAAAACTTGCTGTACGCTGACCAATTCGAAATGCTAGTCGCACGAATGCAACTACGGATGCAATATATAACGATATTCTACAACGTTATTCATCTTTCAATCGCAGCGGCGAACGAGAACCACCAGGATCGTACGATGTCCTAGAACAGTGGGCAAACTACGGCCCGTGGGCCGGATCCGGCCCGCCAACACTTTTTATCCGGCCCCCACAATTCTTTAAAAAAAATTTAACTTCAGACCGTGAGAAGTTTTCTTCGTTTTACTCAAGTGGCGCTGCTCTCTTTTCTTACTAATCCGGTCTCGTCTTTAGTAATAGGCTAACTCTATGCAGTAATTCTGCTGATCTGCCCAACTTCACTGCACAGGTTTTTGCACATGATCTGCATACGCAGAAGCGAAATCCGTTCAAGTAGGGCCTAAAGCTAATGTTGCTTTCAAAGCAGATGAAAGAACAAAACTACGGGAAATTTGCTACACTGCAGTTGCAAACTGTTTGGTAGGAAAAATATAGCCTTCAGCTGTCAAGTTTGACAGAAGAGTTCTCCAGACGATTTGTGGATTTTAAATCAATTGAGGCTGAAGTTGCTTTGCTTACTATACCGTTCACAATTGACATTGACAATTAGCTCATATACGGCTCTTCCGCTGGAGTTAACCTACCAACAAAGTGACATTGTTCTCAAAGAATAGCTCAAAGGATCAGACCTGAGAGCATTCTTTTCTTCGCTCAGGAAAGAAAAATTCTCAAATCTACAAACTTTTGCTTTAAAAATGTTTGTGTTATTTGCATCCACTTATATCTGTCAACAAAGATATTCAACTATGAAGATAAACAAATCCAAGTACAGGTCTCAGTGAAATGATCTCAACTTGAACTCAAACTGCGAATTGCAACCAGCGCAATCACTCCGGATTATGGAAAACTTGTTAATTAAACGCATGCATGCTCGCACTCGCATACGTCACATAAGTGACAGCCAAATTGTTTTTAATATATTATAAATACGTAAACTTCTTTTCATGTTAGTCGTTATTAAAAGTTAAAAATTTGTTATCCGGCCCATCGCATTTTTTTGGCGTTTAATGTGGCCCCATGTGCAAAAAGTTTGCCCACCCCTGTCCTAGAACCAACACTTTCTCAACTACTTGCTTATCAAACCTTCTGTGTGAAGCTGATGTGTTAGAGATATCGCGGTGATAGCTATGTGATGATATTTCGATAATGCTGGTTGTGTTAGAAGATAATTGTTTTTATTTAGTCCTTATATATTATGATATATATGTAATATATATATATAAATATATATATATATATTTATTTACTTATATCGCGGCCGTTTAAGAGTAATGAAATGCAAAATGGTGGTGAAGAGAATTCCAGTAGTAAAGAAGATACACAAATGGAGCAACTATAACCGGTAAAGAAACGAACCCTGTTCTTAGAAAAGTCATGCATCCTTAGTATGTTGCCTGTCTGGCGACTGTGGAAGAGGCTGAGTCGGATATCAAGGCATAGCTCTACAGTGTTGCTGTACGAATTATGATGGTACTCGTATATACGTAACTTTGCGTGGTCTACATTCATCGTCCTTGCTAGGAGACAATGGGGTTTCGTGCTTTCTTCTGCCTGAGCTTCGAAGGTGTTGACCCATCAATGCAGGCAGAATAGCATGTCCTCGCGCAGTGCAGAGCAGTCTCTGAAGCTAGCCACGAGGCAGCCATTGGTATGTAGTGCTAGCGACTTCATTTTCTTAGCCTCGGTATAAAAGGGCGGTCCTCTTCCTCACGGTCTCATCTTCCCAGTGAACCGTCCGTCCGCGTGCTCATTATAGCTGAGTTGTCTAGGGGGCGCAGGTGAAGCAGAAATCTCGAACAAATTTCTGCCCTGCAGTCAGCAATTTGAACCCCAACCCCTCGGTTGACAGTCCAGCATGCTAACCACTAGACTACCGCGCACTTCCTATTGTGGAGAGAACTGGTGAGAAATGACATACGTGGGCAGTGATATAATCAAACCCGATAACGATTAGGCTTATATATGTGTTTGCGCCTACTGCTTGCATTCACTCACTAATTTCTATTTTATCAGCAAATGAACAGTGACGGCCATATAATAGGTTTTCGCAACAGATCGGTCCACGATGGGCCGAGCGACCAGAAAGATGTCCAGATGGAAGTCTGGCTTTACCGAAAACTTAGAATGTTTCCGCGTCGATTCAGAAGACTTGAATTGGAGCTTCTGCATGATTTGTTTGTCTCAACTACTTTCAGTTTTAACAAATCAGTTTTGAAATCACATGCACTATGTAAAAGCAATAGCCTAAAAGATATTCATTGCCTACACCTAATGAAGTGCAAGTTTACAATTATCGAGTCTATAGAGTTAAAAATTTAAACTAGCCTCAAGAACCAACCACAATTATGAAGTGGTTTTCTTATTATCAGCATATGAAGGTGGCTGGTCAGTCATCTCTCTCGTCATCTGATCTATCCTTTGACAGTGTAAGGTCAGTCTGTAGTCTCCTCTCACTGCAGTTTAGTTAGCTATGGTGTACAAGTGGAACCAAAATCTAGAAAAAATTGTTGCCCTGACGAGGATTTGAAACTCCATCATGCCAGGGCTAATTCTAAGGAATTTTCTCAACTGCACATGAGAGACGAATTAGGGGGTCTGGGGCTGTTCCCCCGGCGGGGTCCAGGGGCAAAGCCCTTGGTCAGAAGGTTCGTCCCTGAAGCTGAAAAGATATGACATTTCAAACTGTGAATTCGCCTCATTTTTGGCAATGTTTTAGTGCATGCTAGAGTATTTCAATTTTATGGCTAGCCTACCGGGTGGATCATCATTAGTTAAGGCTGTTCAAAGACGATTCATAAAACGGCATCCTGGTCAGGCTGACCTAAACTCTAAGGAATAAGAAAAGAACCTGACAAGGCTGACATACCTTATTACTTTCACATATTTATTTCACTGAGGTTAAATTTTACATATTCGCCATTCGCCAGACTTGGAAATGATGGCGGAAGGCGACTGCAATTGGATTTAAATCGTCTGTGTAAAATAATATGAATGCCTTATCGCTGGTAGAAGCTGTGAAGATGTCTGACATTGGAACAGCAATGTCAAAGGTCTATGAGAAAATGACAGACAAAGTCGGCAGCCTCTTCGTGCGTTTAGATATGGAGATGCAAAGAAATTAACTCTGAGTGCGTTTTCATTTCCGTTAAGAGTTGCTGTCAGCACTGTTGCGTCTGCTTTCTCACTGAAATGGTAACTGAACAAGACTTAGATCTTCAGCACTTAACGCCAGCATCTCACAAATAATTCTTAGAATGTATTGTACACCGCCACTGAGAAATTCTTGCCAAAAGGCTGACAAGCACTGGCGTAAACTTGTCCAAAATACTGGGGGGAATGGGGGTCTGGACCAGAGGTCCAAAAATACAAGTTTTTTTCAAGATGAAAAGTTTTTTTTGGTATCCGGACATTTTCCCCCGGGACATTTTTCCCCCCGGACAATTCCCCCGGCATTCCCCCCCGGACAATTCCCCCGTAGGACAATTCCCCCGGAATTTTCCCCCGTTGAGACAGTATAGTTGGTCTTGGACAATATCTATCTATCTATCTATCTATCTATCTATCTATCTATCTATCTATCTATCTATCTATCTATCTATCTATCTATCTATCTATCTATCTATCTATCTATCTATCTATCTATCTATCTATCTATCTATCTATCTATCTATCTATCTATCCAGCCATCTATCCATCCATCCATCCATCCATCCATTTAGACAGACCAAGGTCTTGGTCTCGAGTGCACTCGAGTTCGTTTTTAAAAGTCTTGGTCTTGGTCTTGAGGTTCAAGGTCTTGGTCTTGGTCTTGGTCTTGAGGTTCAAAGTCTTGGTCTTGGTCTTGGTCTTGAGGTTCGAGGTCTTGGTCTTGGTCTTGAGGTTTAAGGTCTTGACAACAAGACTGCAATCAACATGTTCTGTCCCTTTGTTGACAATCGTAATCGTAATCGTTATCTGACAGACCAAAAGCAACAAAACAAAGTTGGTTTAAGGGGACAATCGTTATTTGGCTTATTTCGGACTCGGCGAACCAGAAGCTTGGTTTATGCTAAATGTTCCATGTCTTTATCTGTATTGTTGTATATAATTATAGGCCTACCAGTAACGCAAACATTCAGTGGAAGTTTAAAGGTTAATTCACTGCGCTTAAACGTGTCATGTTTTTACCACTAGCTTAATTGTTAGCTACTTTCGTTCGTCTTGGGCCTATACAATTAGGTCTACAAAAAGTATCTGCACAAAATGTGAATTTTAACTGCACAAATTCCTTTCCCAACTACACACTTTGTGTCCAGATGCGCGTTAGAATAAGCCCTGCATCATGCGATTGACAGTCATCTCCTTTCAGTCATCCGATCTTTCCATTGACAGTGTACGGTTATAACCTACTCACTGCATCAACTGCTATGACCTGTTAGCTACGATCACAAGTGGAACCGAAATCTAGAAAAGATGGTTGCCCTGACGAGGATTTGAAACTCCATCATGCGATTGACAGTCCAGCAGGCCAACCAATATATAGACCATTGCGCCCGCACACTGCATTATATTCTGGCAAGACCTTGTAAACTCTAAAATCTAATAAGTCCTTTGTTTAAAGGAAAAAGATAGTGAAGAAAAGAAACAACGTAACACGGGAGGCAGTTTATTCCAAATCAGAAGAAATAGATTTGTAGATATTGATTATGATTTTCTAGTCATAGTCCGACAAGTACTGTGGCCAAAATGCTAAATACGTTGTAACCGTGTTAAGTTAAGTTATTGCGCCGTCATCCTTGAGAGCAGAATACCTAGAAAGACCGCACACCTTCATCTTCGACCTTTAATTATGACAGGTGCTATTGAAAAGATAAGCTTACTGAAGAAAAGAAACAACGTAACACGGGAGGCAGTTTATTCCAAATCAGAAGAAATAGTTTTGTAGATATTGATCATAGGCCCTAAATTTCTAGTCTAGTCTGTCAAGTATACTGTGTCCAAAATGCTAAATAGGTGGTAATCGTATTAAGCTGAGTTGCGCCGTCACTCTTGATAGCAGAATACCTAGAAAGACCGCACACCTTCATCTTCGACCTTTAATTAAGATAGGTGCTATTGAAAAGCATAAACCGCGTTCAGATTCTTAATCTGCTTCTGTGTTGGTCTTCGTAGGAGTGTTTCTGTTCTGTTGGGTTCCGTTCTTCACGATCAACATAATCAACGCCATCTGCATTTGTTACAATCTTTTCGACAACCATTCCGTCTGTCAGATTGACCCGATCCTCTTCTCTTTTCTCGTCTGGCTCGGATATATGAACAGTTTCCTCAATCCGGCCATCTACACCATCTTCAACGCCGAATTCAGACGAGTCTTCCAGAAGCTTCTTCTCTCTCGATGCAGTCGATGAATTAGCACAGACGCGGCGGCGTATAACTCTCCTCCCTCCAACCAAACGCGGTATTGCTATCTCAGATGACTGAGATAATGCAGATGATATCATTAAAGAGCTGATAATGAAAACCACTACAGAAATTAGGATGCTGATGATCATGGTCCGCTAATCTGAAAATTCGGACGATCAACCAAAAGAAGATTACGTGCGAAAGAGAGACACTTGGAAAGATCACATACGAAGTTGGGCTTTATGCGCAGTTTAAAGATTTCTCTGGACGGTTAGCCTAAATGGACGTTCAACAAGTCCTTAATGCACAAATTAGAAAAATAAACGAATAGACCTAGATAAGAAAAACTTAATATGAACCTACTATTGATCGCCAATGTGTTGTCGACCACAAGTGATCAGCTGTGGCATACGGGCGACGTCGCCTGTGCTCAATCCTGTGGAATGTGTTGGAAGCCACGACAAACAGCCATCAGGTACTTCTTCTAAGCTCAGGTCTTCACAGTTCTCGTGCTTTGCCATCTTGCCATATTGGTTCATGCTTTACCAACACAACATCCAAAAATGCAGGACTTATCTGGGCAGGAAATGCTACAGGTTGGAGACTGATAAGCCAGATAGAGGATTAAATCTTATTCTCATTGTTTATCTGTCCTGTCGAACAAAAACAATTGTATGCTATAATAATACAATGCAACGGCATTTATTCATGCGTGTGAATTTTAATAATCCGTGTGTAGGTTACTCGGAACAGATAATTTGCTTTAGAACTTAATGAACATGAAATGGTTAAAGTTGTATGACAAAAATTGGCCATTGCAATCGGCAATTCCAAGACGCCATCGCCCCTGCCGCCCACTGCAACTGAAGCCGGTTTGAAATGTTTATAGTCACCTCCTCTATTTTAATGTAACCCATCACATTTGGAGATTGATATTCTGCATTGGAAACTATAATACTATTTGCAAACCATTAGCTATACAGTATACCGTTAAGATGAATTTCATATAGAGATATAGCCAGTCGAACGTAATGAGTATCTATATTAGTGTAATATCCAGCGATGATTATACTTCGAAGGATCAAAAAGACTACAACCATCCGTCTACATATACTTACGTAGACCTACATAATATCACACATGACAGCGACTTTTTCTTTAGTGCGCGAGGTCGTGAGCGGCATGTAGGCTACACTTGTATGAGCCTGCCAATATTTACCTTCTTTTTGCCTGAGGGTTACCAACAACAATACCTTCCCATTTCTATCAGTCCTGCTTATAGCAACCGCAGTCAACTTCTCTAACAGGATTGCAATTCCTATCGCGTTCTTCTTTTTATCACTAACCTAACTCGCTGAAGAATTCGCGTTTATTCTTACACTTGAACTAATTTACTTCCCTAGAACAACCCAGAACGAAATGGAGAAATCATGTTGAAACCTCATCGTCGGCACACACCTTATGGAAGAAAGAAGAAGAAGCCCTCTAGTATATGCTGATGTCAACATGTGGGCACTCATTTCATGCACGACATCTCTTTCTGTTCCTGCTTAGGCTTGCATAACCAAGTTCTTGGAATTTTGTTTAAATGGTTCAGATTGCCACAAATTTTCTTCAAGAAAGAATGTGCTTTTGGGGTTTTAAGCGGTTACTTGTGAAATTCGTGTGTTTTCGTAGTCTCAAACTTCTGCTTCTGTTGTGCTTATCGAGTCAGCCGTGTGGATATAATCGGTTTCGGATGATCTCATTCACGTCTATAACTGACATGGGTGAACATGTGTGAGTGCAGCCCAGCATGAGTGAGCATAGTTCCATGGATAGAGCATAGATCCCACAAGGATCGATCCTTGGCCCTCTCCTTTTCCTCTTGTTTATTAGAGACCTGCCTAGTGCCTCCCCCTTTTACACTTTCTGCTTTTTGCGGACGACACGAATATCTTCGCTTCGCATGAATCGCTTGATATAGGGATTATAGGCTACTATTCTCATTAATGAACCAAGAGCTTAACAAAGCATACGATTGATTCAAAACGAATAAGTTATCCCTCAATATAAGTAAGACGAAGTATGTTTTATTCGGCTCCCATCGTAATTAGTAGACATTAGTACCTAAAGACCCTATTACTTTAAATAATATTCCAATACCGCAGGCGGTCTCTGTTAAATTGCTTGGTGTCTATGTTGACCAATTCTTAAAATGGAACGATCACATTGAAAATATCTTCTTAAAAGTTGCCAAGAATGTAGGCATATTATCTCGAATTGATTACCTCCTGCCCACCCACATACGTATTAGTCTATATTATTCCATCGTCCATCCATACCTCACCTACTGCAATATGATATGGGCTTCTAATTATTCAACAAGGTTAAAACTATTAAATATTCTTCAAAACAGAGCTCTTCGTATCATAGCCAATTACTCGCAACATTATCCTGTGCATTCTCCTATCGACTCAGCATACCGGCAAACACGCATTCTAAGACTTTAACAAATAACTATACAGCAAACCAATGAAGTAATGCACAAATATATGCACAACCAACTACCTTCATCATTTAATAATTATTTTAAACTTACATCTGAAACTAATCCCTATACTTTTCTCTCCTCAGCAAACTATAGACCTACATACTCTCTTACTAATACTCGGAAATTTTGTGCAGGATCGAGAGCCTGGAACAATATTCCCCAAAACTTACGATGCCTAATAAATTTTAACCTATTTAAACGTAGACTGCGTGCTTACTTGATTGACTGCAGTAGGCCTATGACCAGAGGCGTAGCTAGGGGGAGCAGGGGGAGCGACTGCTCCCTCTGAGACCATTTTCAAAAATGTGGGGCCTTTTTCACTGTTTAATTTAGTTACTGTTTCACAGAAAAAGTTTACAACCGAAAGTTTATTTACTTATTTATCTTAGCATCGTCTCAGCGGTCTCATTCGTCTGCTTTTATTGCAAAATAAAATATCAAACTAATAGAAAATCAAGTAGGCCTTTACTGTGATCTGGAAATGGAATTCTTGCAGTTTACCTCGTCTTTCAATATTAAAAGAAGAACAATGCAATCGTAGGGAATCTTTCGCGTGCACTCTAAAAAGACTTTGTGATACCAGATAGGCATCCAGGAAATCATAAGAGAAGCCTCCTGCAGAATTTACTAGCACTAGCTAATAGTTGCTCTGCAAAGAATCGTGAATGGTAAGATTAAAAACTACACTACTAAACAGTTGGTTGAGGCAAAGGGAATTCTTGTAACACCTGATACGTTCGAATTCTTAGTTCTTTTAATATTCTTTTTAAAAGTAATGGAGAAGGTTTTCAGTTTATTCATCTATTTACAAAAAAGTAGCATTGATCTGGTAACAGCTTCTCACTTGATTCAACTATTTGAAAACGATATGAAAAACATGTGAAATTAATTTGAGTCTGAGTTTGAACGGATTGAGAATGAAGCCAACTGAGCTAGCTCAAAAATGTGATAGGACCTATTACTAACATGAAGCCTAGACAAAAAAAGTTGTTTTAATTGGTTTGTGTTTTTACTGTAGTCTGCTATGTTATAGCCTAGTAGGCCTATACTATACTATTGCTCATTTACTATAGATATTACTTTTCAGCCACCTTTTGGGTGATTCAGTGTTTCTATTTTAAAAAACAAAAATAAATACGTATAATCATAATGAATGTAATTAATTTAAATCATTTATTTTGGCAATTTAGGCTCTAATGAATGTAATTCATTGAAATTATTTATTTTGGTAATTTGGGCTTTTTGTGCTCGCTCCCCCTGGTGTTAATACCTGGCTACGCTACTGCCTATGACTTGCTAATCCTGTGTGTGTGTGTGTGTGTGTGTGTGTGTGTGTGTGTGTGTGTGTGTGTGTGTGTGTGTGTGTGTGTGTGTGTGTGTGTGTGTGTGTGTGTGTGTGTGTGTGTGTGTGCATGTTAGTTAACTAGTTAAGGTTTGTTACAGATTTTAAAAAATTACAATATATTATATTAACTTCTGCCACTTGTACCATATTATGATGAATGGGTGACCCTGCTAGTCTAGACTTGTTCCCTTTAGGTTTTTCCATTCCCATTGTTTTCCTCACTTGCTGAATTCATGCTTGTTTCACACTATTTGCTCTACATTTCATGGAATGAATAAAATTTATGGTTAGGCCCTATACTAGTTGAGCGAGGCAGTGGCGTACCAATGTGTTTTCAGGTTGTGCAATGTACAAGGGCCCCCGGCGGTTCAGAAGAGCCCCGGGCAGCTAGTAGAGTCATTTTTAACCTAAAAGTAAATCTACGTACACGTACAGCAAGTTGGCAACAGCGTACACAGTACTGCACACTCAAATGACTCGACTCAATAGTTTTATTGGCTGAAGCTGATGGTGCATGATTTGCAAAATTCTTTACTCTATGCAGTCTTTGGATGGAAGTAGTTTAACTGACCTATAAATCAGTCTTGTTGTCCTCGAGACCAAGGTCTTGGTCTCGAGTGCGCTCGAGTTCGTTTTTAAAAGTCTTGGTCTTGGTCTTGGTCTTGAGGTTCAAGGTCTTGGTCTTGGTCTTGAGGTTCAAGGTCTTGGTCTTGGTCTTGAGGTTCAAAGTCTTGGTCTTGGTTTTTCAAGACCAAGACCAAGACCGACTGAATTTTAAATTTTTCCGCAGCCATTGCGGTCAATAACGGTTTAAAAAAGGCTCACGATTTATGCATTTAAATCCAGTGCTTGAAAAGCTACTGTGTGTGCCAGCGACTTCAGCACCTATTTTTTGCATGGCGAAATTTTTATGAGGCCCCACAAGGCACGTCTTGGTCAGAAAATTCTGAGCGAATTGGTTTTTATAAAATGCAACAGGCATTTGGAATAACATTTTGCATGAAGGACTTAATTTGTAAATTCGAATTCAGAAATTCTCTGCAGTCTGCATTTAGAGTTGGTCTGCTTCATTAGAGTAGCGCGTAGTCCGACTTGACAATTTTTAGTAAGGAATAGTGTGGATATGATTGTGATTTTTGGGTCTTGGTCTTGGTCTTGGTCTTGAGGTTCAAGGTCTTGGTCTTGGTCTTGGTCTTGAGGTTCAAGGTCTTGGTCTTGGTCTTGGTCTTGAGGTTCAAGGTCTTGGTCTTGGTCTTGGTCTTGAGGTTCAAGGTCTTGGTCTTGGTCTTGGTCTTGAGGTTTAAGGTCTTGATAACAAGACTGCTATAAATATATTGATGTCATTACCGACTGCGACATGTTTAAATTTTGTAGAGTTTTTGTTGATATTTTCTACTACGCAGTATGGAATTTAAATTACTTTGTGTAATTTAAATTGACAATAATTGCATAATTACTTACAGTTACTTACTAATACTTAAACTTAAAGACTGCACAATGTCAGAAGAGCGGCTGAGAGACTTGGCAATGTTGTCAATAGAAAATGAACGTGCCAGAAAGCTTGACACTTAAAAGTGGTAGATATTTTTGCTCAAGAGAAAGCGCGAAAACGAAAGTTTTAACTTTTCGGAATTTTCGGATTCTTCTTTGTAGACTACCGTAGACTAAACATTTGTCTAATTTGTTCAACTGTTTCGTTATTTTTTTTTATCAGCCAACCCAACTGTTTCACAATTTGACAGAATTTAAGTATGGATGATTCATATTTGAAGTATGGATAATTCATATTTTAGCAGTCATAGCAGATGGAACTATGTTCTTTTAGAATGAGTACTTAATTATTTCTAGTTCAATTTTTTATTCTAGCCTGGAGAAATAAAAAAATGTTTTATAAAAACAAATCGGAGAAAATAATTAAATGTAATTATTTAATTATTATTTAATTGGGGTGCTATTTATGATATTTGCATATTTCTCACTGTGCGAAATATGCAAATATCGAAAAAGCGCCAAGCGTTCTTTGCACAGCGTTTTTTTCAAATCGAAGGGGCCCATCATCAAAGCTCTACACAAGGGTCTCCCAAAACTTTTCTACGCCACTGGAGCGAGGCTGAGCATGAGATCCAAATGGGCTCTATAAGAGCCCCGTATGGGAATATGAGACATAATGCTCATTGGGCGCAACAGGAAATTAAAACCGGGTTTAGAGGTTAACGGGTCCCCGGATGACCCGGCCGTTTCAAAAGCAAAAAGCCGGATTTACACACGCTTGAAAACCGTCACTTTTACCGCCGTTCAGACCGTGAAACTAATAGATTCAGGTCATATAGATAAAACAGTAGTTCGACAGAACGCATTACGCACACGGCGCACAATAGGCCTATACATTGTATATTGCAGATAATAACAATAATGCAAGTGATTGTGGACATTTTACCGGAACGCAGGACCAGGGGCTTAGACTGCGATTAAGACGAAGTAAGCAGAACGGAAAAAGTGACATTTGACAATTCTAAATTCGTAAAACAACTATCATAACCTTCGTTAAGTTTTCTGCTTGATGCAAGTCCTTGATAGTTGTCTGTTTGGTGCAGCAGTCGACGTTGTTTTGAAGGCGGATATGATCACAATGTAAATGTAAACATTTGATGGAAATATACGTAGACCTACTTTTATTGAATTTATATGTATAAGCTTACGCAAACAGGTCACTAACGCATTCAGCTTACCAGTGTTATTATTTGTTAACAGCACGCACGCGGGGTCACGCACCAACGCCTAAGTGCAGATAAACTTATGCGCATAGTCATTTCCATTGAATGAATGAGTGACCTGCAATGACGCGTTGCAGGTTGCTCGATCATTCATTCAATGGTAATGACTATGCGCTGCCTTACCATCCGCTGACACCATCGGCATCAACGTGACTGACTAGGTCATGGAAACCAAATTCGGTTATAGGACAATCGTTCGTAGGACGATCGCTCATAGGACGGTCGCTCATAGGACTATCGCTCATAGGGACGATCGCTCATAGGGACTTTCGCTCATAGGGACGATCGCTCACAGGGACTATCGCTCATAGGGACTGTCGCTCATACATACATATTATATTTATAAGCATAAAAGTAGGGACCTCGAACAATTAACTTCCTATTAACTAGTAGATAGTTTTGAAGTATAGGCACATCAAAAAGTAGGGACATTTCAGAAATATTTGAGTTGTCATTTGGAATATTTGATAATAACTGCTAGCTAATTGGAAGTTTATTTAATAATTGCTAGCTAATTGGAAGTTTATTACTCGCGTCCTACTTTGAGGCGCATATATATTTTTATGTATAATTTGCATTTACGCAGTGTGATTCTCCTTACAGATTTTATTTTAGTGATAGTTACAGTTATAGTTAATGGTCTTTTTATATTAGTTATAGTTACAGTTATAGTTAGTATTATTTTTTAGTTATAGTTATAGTTACTGGACTTTTATTTTAGTTAATTTTAGTTAGTACATAATTACAAGTGATCCCAATGGCACTCCTCCTGGTCCACATTGGGGTCATCAAATTTTAGGCAGTTTTTGATCTCCTCACCTTGTCATCAACTGTCAAACATTCAAGGACCCCCTAATAAAATCATGTCAATGAAAATTACTCCACCCTCAGAATATTTCTATGACTCTAACATGCAAAAAACTGAAATTGCCAAAAAACAAAACGTTGTTATTCAGATTTTAATTTGATACTTAATGCAGTATTTGTGTGATCACTGTCTGTCACAGATATTTAATGGATTTTTCCCGTTAAAAATACAATCTCGTTTTCTTTTAAATGTGTATTCAATTTGATTTTTATTATGAACATTTCTAATTTGAACATGTTAACTTTTTTTTATGATATTCCTTTTAACATAGGCCTATAATATTAAAATCAAAACAAGTTTCTCACTCTAAAATTAACAATCGAAAGAAAAATTTTCTTTCCATCAAAAAGAAACTCGAAATATTAGATTTTCGAAAAGAAACCAGAATATTCGGAAGGAGAATATGCACCACATTTTCTCATTTTATCTCGGAACAATAAACAGGGTAGTTTAAAACGAATAAAATATCGCGTTTGATTAAATTCGCCATGTTTATCGATATTGCACTTTTTTTATTTCATTAACGAAAATAGCGATGAGTTTTCGTTAGTGTTATTTTCGTTATAATTATAGTTATAGTTAATGACATATTTTAGTTACAGTTATAGTTAGCGATGAGTTTTCGTTAGTGTTATTTTCGTTATAATTATAGTTATAGTTAATGACATATTTTAGTTACAGTTATAGTTATCGTTAACGAAATCATTTCTTGTTCGTTAACGAACATTTTCGTTATCGTTAACGTTAACGAGAATCACACTGCATTTAAGTCTTACGTGCTCTTTCTTATCGATCGCATTAAATGGATCCATAAACTATGGTCTCAGTGTATTATCGATAACTGTACTTTTCTATGGTGATATGAGTGATAGTCCTATGAGCGATAGCTCCTATGAGCGATCGTCCCTATGAGCGATCGTCCTATTATATGAGCGATAGTCCTATGAGCGATAGTCCTATGAGCGATGGTCCGTACACCCCAAATTCAGACCCTCTTCAACTGTGCTGCTTTAGTCGTAGCCAACAATTCGAAATATTCCGAGAAACGCTATACTGAATGGATAATTGCTGAATTAGTGCGTTGATGGTCAGACGGAATAGGTAGTACTACCGTAGTAGTAACTGTTTATTTGCTGAAATATGATGATGATGATGATGATGATGATGATGATGATGATGATGATGATGATGATGATGATGATGATGATGATGATGATGATGATGATGATGATGATGATGATGATGATGATGATGATGATGATGATGATGATGATGATGATGATGATGATGATATTCGTTTTATTGATTTACCAGATGACAAACCGCACCGTAGATTACAGATAAATGAGTCAATAAGACAAGATAAGAAAGAGATTTGACTAAATTGTTTAGAATGTTACGTTTACATTTGTTGTTGGCCTAGATGGTTTAAATGCTTATATAAAGCCCTTGGTATGAAGTTTTTATCGTCCTTACAGGGCAGTTCAAAACCGTGGTTAAATATGGTTGAAATGGCCGGTGACGATACGTTGTCTCCTAAGGATTCGGGTTTCTGTAAATCGATACAGATTACCCAGCCTGGTAAAATGCAATGTAAAGTGAGGTGATGATGGTGATGAAGATGAAGATGAAGATGAAGATGAAGATGAAGATGATGATGATGATGATGATGATGATGATGATGATGATGATGATGATGATGATGATGATGATGATGATGATGATGATGATGATGATGATGATGATGATGATGATGATGATGATGATGATGATGATGATGATGATGATGATGATGATGATGATGGCAATGTAAAACGTGTTCTTTTGAAGCTATATATCTTCAAGGCATGGTCTAGGATTGATGGTTGTATGGACTGAACAATCAACCAAATTTTCACTATTCACTACATTTAGACATCTCTTAAACCTGGTTCGATGGAAAATTTTCAATTTTTGTTTCTTACGAATGATATTGACTGGTCTATGTCGCTGTTATTCTGTAACCTTTGTAAAATCCTGCCTGCTTTCATGAAGAAAGACCTCGTGACAGAAGTCTTTTGAAATGGTTCTTCTACGTCAATCGACGGGATCAATGATAATACAATGGTTATGTATAGACCTATGTCCTGAGAAGATCTGGAAGGGGCGCTGTATAAAACCAATGTATGTAAATTGACTTCATGTGATGAGATGTGATTTAGCCAATTAATTTCATATAGGCCTATTTTCATAACTTGGAAGAAGATAACGCTGATTTTGATCAAGCAATGTAATTAATTTAATCACATAAATGTTATTCAATGTGATTTAATTAAATTAATTAATGTAATATGATTAAATAGAACTTGATGTGATTTAACATGGTCGTGATCCGTAAGTATCATTCAATAGGATTGTTCAACGTGATTAGAGAGGCCACCAGAGGGCAGTCGATCGCACCGTTCCTTCCATCGATGTAGGTCAGACGACGCAAACTTTCAATCCTCCTGGAAGGGACGGTTGGTGGTTGGTGAAGGTGAAGGACAAAGCGTCGAATAGCAGTGGATCCATCGTCGCCAGCCAATCCCTCCCTTCGCCCTCGGTCGTACAAAACTGACCAGCAGGACGACCACAACTAAAAGACAGCCAACCACACAATAGTCAGTACGTAACTCCAATGCAGCAGCAACAGCAGTTATATTAATTAAGTCTTCTTCTTTATGGCTTTGGCGATGCCCCAGCACGCAATAGCCGCTCATCTATGGTGCGTTTCCACTTCTCTGACTTCCCTGTCCTGTGCTCTCTGTGTAGCCTCCTGCATGGATAGGCTCATCTCCTTGCAGTCCTCTCGAATCCCATCAATCCATCGCAACCTTGGTCTTCCCCTCCTCCGCTCTCCGTGTACGTATCCGTGTAGTGCTATATTCGGGTATCTTTCATTTCGCATTCTATGGCCGAAATAGCGCAGTCTCCTGATCCTTATCCTGTCCATGATGTCCTGCTGTATATATTCAATCTGCTAGCTGTGTATCTCCGTATTTCTTATCCTGTCTCTTCTGGTGACTCCCACTATCCTTCGTAAACATACCATTTCGAACATCCTCAGTCGTCTTTTCTGCACCTCCTTCAATGGCCATGCCTCCTAATTATACAATAATACGTTTAGCACAAGTGTCTCATACACCTGTACTTTGGTGGTCCTGTAATTAAGTCTAACTAGTGATAATCATAGACGCTGAACAAAGCATCGTTCTCTGTCGATCACTGCATCCTGGGTTTAAGGCCGCCGTCATTGCGTTTTGCGTCCTATAGGCAAACCTTTCGTTTGGCTCCAATACCCTTTAACTTAGGAAAATATATGCTATTCGCCGGTTAATAGAAATTTAGTTTCGGCTCTAGTCCAGATGTTTGTAAGGTGTTCCCTTGCTTCCAACCGTCAAGCAATGTTCACAGCTATACGTGACTTGGATATAAATCTCTTGTGACAGTCGATGATCTAACAAATCTTTCGTCTAGCATGAATGTTTGCAGGTTCCATTTTGTCAAATTCAGCTAAAATAAGCCTTCGTAACCATTGCCTGCAGAAACAGGGAGGAGTGCCAATCGAATTCTGACAGCAGAAATGGTGTTGGAGACAATATAAAATATATTATGTCAGCCGATTCCCTATTGTTCCAAGTGAAGTTCAGATGCATATTTAGGAACTGGCTTGCAGGTGGTAACTGCGCAGATCAAAATCAATGGATTCTTCAAACTCTCATTGGTGCATAGCTTGCTCCGGTTTCATGTTCTATAATTTTGCCTCAGTATTAAATTCTGCTGTGAACATGGCACAGAAAACCAAAAGGTCCTACCAACCTAATTTGTTACGTCAAATTTGTTTCTTCAACTTGTAATGCAGCTGTGTCAAGAGCGGCTAGGTATAGCTTAAAGTTCACTTTGAATTTCTCTTAGAGATTCTAAATTGTTTCCTGTTCTTCCAACACAGACTAAGTCTTGTGGCTCTCTACTCCTCAGTTCATCACCTAACTTCACCTGCATCTACAAGTGTTTTCGCAAACTCTGTGCAGGCACTCCTGCGACCTAGATCAACCGGTCATCAGCGAGATACAGAAGATAAGTAACAAAGATGTTGGTTTCATTTAAGGCCTACATTCGCAATATCGTAAAAGACAGTGCCCTTTAACCCTAATCATACCGGCATACAACACAAATTAAACGTACCGGGTGGGGTCGTAAATGTGTTTTTTGCTCTAGGATCAACAAGTTTGTTATTTGATTGTGAGAAACTCTTCCCATAACAAAAGTATTTGTGAGTGCATCAAATTGAATGCAAACAACGTAGTTTAAATTTCTTAAGGATCTCAAGTTTCCACAAAGAAATTTAACAAAGAATGCGAATTTGTAATACGTTGCTCTTAACGTAGCTGTAGACAAAATTTTGTCATTACATGAAATTGTCTTATACAATGATAAATTCTGTAAATCAGTATTTGTCTTTTACACAGTGTCATTAGTAAAAGTTGTCGTGTTTTGCACCAGAAGCCTAACATATTTTACTCTGAAGATAAACATAAATAAAGCGTTTAGATAAGCTATAGGCAACGCCCCTATTATGAGCAACTTCAACATTTTTTACTACAAATAGGCCTAACTGTTAATCTTTTATTATCGCTCACTAAAATTATGCAGAAGGCTGGCTATTTGAAATGCAATTTTACTAATTATATACTACTTTATGTGTATGACATTTGACATGCTAATGACGACTCGGTTGACTAATAGGCTACAACATGTGCTATGAACTCGAACAAGGGGCAAAACTTATCGAAAATAACAGCTCAACAAATAGTTTACTGCAATTCACATTACTGTTGATGTCAATAACACCAGAGAACTAGAAATGCTAATACTGTAGGAAGAAATGGAAAGAAAAATGACGTAAAATGAGAAAAAGTACAGGCAGAACATTAAGAAATTGTTGGGGTCGTTTATGACCCCTGCAATCTTTCACGGATATCATTTAGGCATACCACGCCACCCATTCCCGATATTTTCTCTATAAAGCTGGATAGGAATGTGACAAATTCCTAAAATTGTTTGAAAAATATGAAACGGTTATAATTTTATAACAGTAATCATTTGGGTTTGGGTCATAAAAGACCCCTCCCGGTATGGCTAGGGTTAACACTAAACAATACGGCTTATACAATACAACTGTATAACTGCATGTGTTTGCTATTGTCCTCCTTCCAAAGCTAAAACTGCACACACGACTATTATAGCGACAGAGCATCGATGGCGCTAAACACGATGGGTGAAGGACTTCTTCAAGGTCCCTACGCACGGTAACCCCCGTGACGGCGGAGGAGGAGGAGGTTCGAAACCCGCACTCAAATCAAGCGCTTCAACCAATCGACAACCGTGCACTTTAACATCAAGATACAGTAGAGGTTTCTCTTTGTGTCTGTAAGTTTATACATAGATTAGTATTTGGGCTTATTTGGCTGCTTGAGTCTTGTGCCCCTTGTGTGTTTCTGTCTTTCCCTCGCGCTCTTCTTTAGTGTGTGCGTGTGTGAGTGTGCTTATGTAACCTGTTCATTCCTCCGGTGCTAATCGGATGTCTGTTGGTGTTGAAGAAGACGCCGGTTCCCTCTGCGAAGTATTCCATTTCATTCGACATGGCATACGACGTTGGGTCCCAGGTCCGATTGACCAGTGCGTTCTGATAGGCATCATAGATCTGTAGGTAATCCACAGACAGTAGACACTTAATGTAGACCTCTTCGCAAAGACCTATTATTGCAGATCTATTAGCAAGAGCCTACTAATGCATAGGTTACATTTTTGTGTAGACATTCCAATGTGGACTAAAGCCACTTTAGGTTAATAAGTCGCATGCTTTGACTGTTATGTGAGTCACTAAGTGCGAGTGAAAGGTAAGTGACGTAAGGTTATCTAATCGCCTCCTTAAAACGCCCAGTTATCAATTAGGATTTCATGACCTAGCCACTCTATAATGATTCAAATCGAATATGAGAGCGGGGTAGGTATGTCGCGACTTACTTTGCCATAGTAATCCGTAACTCCTGGTAAGCCATACTGATGAATTGTATGACCGAACTCGTGAACCAAGACACTGTACTGGTTGTAGTATGGATCCGCAGCAGTGCACATGAAATTGTCATCGAGACAAGTGGCGCGGATCCCACCCAGACCCGCCAGGCTGTCGTACTTGCGACCGTCACTAGTACACGTATCCGAACACGCACCCGCGCACGTCCCTGCAGCGGGAAAAGAAATTGCAGCCATATTCAAGCGATTCATTTTCATGTAACGACTCTGCAGACGCTTTCGTTTCAGTTTCATTGTCAACAGACACCGCTTGTATTCATGCTCAAGAAACTCTTAAACGTCCTGAAATATGTCTTAAAGACTTCTAGAAATACGATACTTCCTAATCACAGACTTGTTGTCCTCGAGACCAAGTTCTTGGTCTCGAGTGCACCCGAGTTCGTTTTTAAAAGTCTTGGTCTTGGTATTGGTCTTGAGACCAAAAGTCTTGGCCTTGGTCTTGGAGTTCAAAGTCTTGGTCTTGATCTTGAGGTTCAAAGTCTTAGTCTTGGTCTCGACCAAGACCGGCTGTCAATATGAACAGTCATTTAACAAAACTCAAGAATTAACAAATTTATCAAGCATGTTTGCATCATAGCCTACGACAAATACTTACGGACCAATACATGTTTTGTTGGTCAGGAAAACCCATCGGCAGCAGCAACTAGGTTATGCTGTATCTGGAAGCTCTGCCGAGACTTTTTTCTGAGCCAGACGGTCTGATAAACCATGGGAGGATTTTTAAAAAGGCTCACGATTTGTATATTTACATCCAGTGCTTGAAATGCTACTGTGTGTGCCAGCGACTTCAGCACCTATGGAAAGTATTTTTTCACATGGCGAAAGTTTTATAAGGCCCCACAAGGCAGGTCTCGGTCAGAAAATTCTGAGCGAATTGGTGTTTATAAAAATATACAAAAGGCATATAACATTTGGAATGTGGAATAACATTTTGCATGAAGGACTTTTGTAAATACGAAATCGGAATTCTGTACAGTTTGCATTTAAAGTTAGTTTGCTTGAATAAAAACTAATAGACTCACGTTTTCATTAAAATAGCGAGTATTCCGACATGACAATTTTTTGTAAGGAAAAGAAGTCTTGGGCTGAATGTGATTTTTGGGTCTTGGTCTCGGTCTCGGTCTTGAGGTTCAAAGTCTTGGTCTTGGTCTCGAGGTTCAAAGTTTTGGTCTTGGTCTCGATCGAGGTTCAAAGTCTTGGTCTTGGTCTTGGTCTTGGTCTTGGTTCTGAGGTTCAAAGTCATGGTCTTGGTCTTGAGGTTCAAAGCCTTGGTCTTGGTCTTGAGGTTTAAGGTTATGACAACAAGACTGCCTATTAATAGAAGTAACAATTGCTTAATCGAAATCACGAAGACCGTATCTGTGATTGACCACCGTTCAGCGTCTGTTTACCTCCTTTGTGTTCAACGTTTCGTGAATCGGAGAAACGTGCGTTCATATAGATAGTCTTCAATTAAGCTACATGACACATGACGGACGTTGTGTCATCACGACCTCTGCACAAGAAATGACGTAACCCCTCTCCCCAGAGGCGTAGAAAGGTTTTTGTGGGCCCTTGTGCAAAGCTTCGATGATGGGCCCTTTAAACCCCCTTTGATTAAAAAAAACGCTGTACAAAAACGCTTTGCGCTTTTGCGATATTTGCATATTTCGCACCGTGAGAAATAGGCCTATGCAAATATCATAAATCGCACCCCAATTAAATAATAATTACATAATTACATTTTAATTATTTTCTCCGATTTATTTTTATAAAACATTTTGTATTTCTCCGAGCTAGCACAAAAGAATTGAACTAGAGAAAATTAATCTAAAAACACTGTACCATCAGCTATGAATATTAAAATATGAATTTTCCAAACTTAAATTCTGTCAAATTGCGAAACAGTTGATAAAAAACGAAACAATTGAACAAATTAGACAAGTGTTTAGTCTACGGTAGTCTAAAAAGAAGAACCGAAAAATTCCGAAAAGTTAAAACGTTCGTTTGCTCGCCTTCTCTTGCGCAAAACTACCTACCACTTTTGAAGTGTCAAGCTTTCTTGCATGTTCATCGATATATTTATACCTCAGCAGGGGCGTCTATCCCCCAAGTCATTGGAGCAACTTCCCCTTTCCCCCTCTTCGTCCCTTCCTCTTCCTTCCCCTAAAATGGTGGCACACACACTGACAGATCTTCCCCCTGTTTCTTGGATGGAGCATTTGCTCCAAGGTTTCTATGGTGTAGACGCCCCTGTACGTCAGTAAAACTGCTTCCGTCCAAAGACTGCATAGATGCATTTCGACATTCGAGCTTCAGAATCAGCCAATAAAACTACTGAGCCGAGTCATTTGAGTGTGTAATACTGTGTACACTGTTGCTAACTTGCTGTACAAAACTCACCTCTTCAAGATTTCCTTTCCTAATCCATCTGATCCTCTGCCTTCCAAGCTATCTCGTTCTCAACGAAACCCTCCGTAGCAGCTGCCCTGCCTCTCTCTGGTCTCTCTGGCAACCGGACTCGGACCACCAACGGACATCGATTTCTGGACAACCCCTCTGATACGTCGCAGCGCTTGTGAATAAGCTGGTGCTTTGCGCTCAGCTTTACAGTGGCGCTTTAGAAAATTGAAGATTACGATTACGATTACATGTAGATTTACTTTCAGGCTAAAAATGACTCCACTCGCTGCCAGTGGCCCTTCTGACCGCCGGGGGTCCTTGTGCCTTGCACAACCTGCACAACACATTGCTACGCCACTGCCTCTCCCCCTCCCCGCGGTGACCGACCACCCCATTGACGGTACTGACCATTGCATTTGCGGCTATCCCTGGCCTGTGCGTACTCTGGGAAGATGGTCGTTTTGTCGGCGAAGGTGAAGAGACCAACTGACGCCTGACTGGCTAGTTGAGTAAAGACCTCAGGAGGCATGTGCTGCGTCATCTGCTTCACGATGAACGTTCCCTACGGAAAGACAGCATAGCACAACACAATGGCTAAAAGACACTTCGAGCAAATCTCAATTTCTCAAATATATTAAGTCACTCAATTGCGCTGACTAACTCAGACATCGACAACTTATGGTACGCAAATCATTAACGGAATTTCTGGCACCGCTCAGCCTGCCACCTAAGATCTCTGAGCGTGCCACTACATATGACAGGCTGTCATATGTAGTGGCACGCTCAGAGATCTTAGGTGGCAGGCTGAGCGGTGCCAGAAATTCCGTGCTGATAGCAGCTTAAGTTACTCGGATGGAATGGTGGTTGCATTGCTATGCATTGCTATGCATTCCAAATTTCCAACGACAGCAAAATTTCATCAATCTTTTGCAAAATGTGGACTTGTATTATTGAAAGGTTACTTACTTACTGACTTAGATGAGTAGAGGTCCATCTAATATCCATCAACATTTCTGCCATAGGCGTAATTTGTGGGGGGATACGAGGGGTACCCGTACCGCCACCTTTTGAATTGGGGTACCATACCCCTCACTGTTTGAACAATGTCAATCAATATTTTATTATTGTGCCTTCCCAGAGATCATAGTCTCCGCCTTGCTTCGTATATGTAAGGAATTGGTTCCCCCACATTTTAGACCAAAGTTACGCCCTCTGACCTCTGAGCAGTGGAATGTCAATTTAAAGACCTTGCCGACAGAAAGTTTCGCCCTCCTTTACCACAACTTTAGACTGGCACCCCTACGCTGTCCATTACAGCTTGATCCCATTGTATAGGGGCCTTCTAAGTTGGTCTTAGGAAGACGACACAAAAGTGACATGTTAGGTAGGTTCATTTTATAAGTAGTTGGAGAAATTATTCAACTGTAAATTTAACGTTTAAAATGGCACAGGCAACCAAAATTAGTCCTTCAGGATGAATAAAGAGTTATATAGGTATGTCCAGGGGCGTAACTTTAGTCTAAAATGTGGGGGGTACCAATACTTTGGTCTAAAAAGTGGGGGGTACCAATTTCTTCTACACTTTCGCTTTTCGCATGGTGGCCATTTTGAACATATGCCCTGTCAGTATTCTCATTAATTTTGGCTCTCGATTTACATGTGTATCTAAATGCTTTCGCACTTTGGCGGAGACTGCATGCATTCTCTGGGAACGCACAATAACAAAATATTGATTGACATTGTTTAAAAAGTGGGGGGTACAGTACCCCCCAGTCCAAAAAGTGGGGGGTACGGGTACCCCTCGTACCCCCCACAAATTACGCCTATGGGTATGTCGGTGCTGGTGGCAAACGAAAAGACTCGATAAACTGTCATTTCAGAGAAAGGTAAGTCGATTGCCGACCCCTAGAGTAACTATATATATAGGGTTGGTAAGCCCTACTCGTATTAAGAAATCGGCTCTTCACGGTGGTCGGCTTAACTCCCAGAAACAACTGCGGCTAATGGGAGATTCTAAAGTAGTTTCTCAGCCAAAATTCAGTCACCCCAGTCGTAAATAAGAGTTCAAGCTGGAGGGCGTCGGTTCTTCACAAAGCGCCCTTTAATATACAAGTTTTAATGGAATATTGTAGTGAAATGTGATGAAGATACGACGATGCTGTTAGCTATGCATGTAGACCAGTGGTTTTCAACCGGGGTTCCGCGGAACCCAGGGGTTCCGCGGGCGTCGGCCAGGGGTTCCGCGGCAGCAGTCTTAAATTTAAAAACCACCAACTGATTTCACAAAAGGATGATAAACTAACAGAATTCTTCACAGCTTTCAGGCGTTCATGCTAGACACAATTCTATGTTAACATAATTAACATTATTACGGGAATGAATCGTTGCATTTTATATTTGCATTGCATTTTTACGCGGATAAACGGCGGGGTAGGCTAACTAGGCGCTCTGATATAGCCAACGCTCTTGGCGTGGAATTGGTTTCATTACCCCCGACCTGTTCCCGTTTGGGATAGAGGGAGAATGTGCCAACAATAGCCTTGAATTGCTGAGATGACCTTGGGTCGAGCCGAGTGCCAACCACTTAGTGCAGTTGTGATTGACCGTTGTGTAGAACCTCGTATGTAGCCGGGGCGGAGGACTGGCACATAGGGCCTACCATTGCAGTTATTGGGACCACGAGAGAGGACCAAGGGGAGAGAGGCAGGTACCTTATAGAGTGGACGGGAAACTGCTATGCCGCCGCCTGTAAGTGAATTGTTGTTGGTCCGTTGTTGCCGTTCAGTTGCGAGAAGGACAAAATCTGGAATCCCCGACCCCCATGCAGGGGAGGAAGAAGTGGGCTCACTATTGCCTACCTGGAACTAGCGATGGAAGCTGTATCAAGGCACTTCGTGGACGAGTGTCCCACTACCCATCAGTGCGGGAGGTAGGTCTGGAGAGGGTAATCAGAGACACTTGTCCCCTACCACTACTCCCGTAACAGATGTAACCGGAGTGGCCACCTACGTCGTACCTTAAATGTCAAAGTGAAGAAGTAAAAAAAACTGAAGGGTAAAAGCGGTAGTGACTAGTAGGCCTATTCTCTTAAGGATAGTTCAAATTAAACAAATTTTGGAAGTTAATTACTTACAGCCCAGCGTTTCTAATACTTTCTATAGCTCTTCTATCCATCTGTCAGAATTAGTTGCCGCAAAATACAGTAAACTACATGTTGTTTACCGACATTGTTTCTGTGCACTACTCTAGAGTGCTAGACTAAAGTATATATTTATAATAGCCTGTACCAGAGATGCAAAAAATTTATATTAAAAGTTTAACATTCTAAAATTTAAACGTTACCCCAACATTACAAGATACAATTACTTGAATTTCTTGGGAAAATGGACGGCTAAAACGCCCCGGAGTTCCGCGAGCAAGTGAGTGCTTGTGTAGGGTTCCGTCACTACAAAAAGGTTGAAAACCACTGATGTAGACTATTATTTAGTATGCGGACACAATAGATAATCAGTTGTTAAGTTGTCTGAATTATTATATTCGTTTATTACGTAGTAATTCTGATACACTAAATCCTTGTACAGACTGATTAAGGGGATTTAAAGAATAAGAATATTCTAAACACTAGTAGAATGTCTGGAATGCTAGGCTGATATATTCATCATTTCTAATAGGAAAGGCATGCTCGTCATTTAAAGCTTCTGCAGAGAACGCATAATAGGTCTATATACTATAGTTTCTATCATCTCTGTCCGGAAGTGAAAAGTCATTATTACTATTATTAATATCCTAGCCCGGACCGGTGTTTCGCCCATTGAGCATAAATATATTGTGATTTCAAATAAGAAATTTCGACCCACATCGAACCAAAATTTCATAAATCCAACCGAATGAAGGAATGAAGGACATAATCCGCTCTCAGCATGATGAACGATTTTGCAAAAATAATTATTGAACCTATTGCTCGATTGTATAATGGTTAGCGAGCTGGACTGTCAATCGACAGTTCGGGCTTCAAATCCCCGCCAGGGCAGAAATTTGGCTCCAGATATCTGCTCCACCTGCGTCCCCTAGCCAATTAAGCTATAATGAGTAAACTGCCGTACACAGTTAGTGGGAGGATGAGACGGCGAGAAGAGGACTAGCCAGCCGCCCTCACATGCCGAGGTTAAGAAAATAAAGTCGCTAACACGTCATACCCATAACTGCCTCAGGGCTAGCTTAAGGGACTGCTCCTCCTCCTCCTCCTCCTCTTCCTATATATTATAATTCAGCCAAAATGGAATTGATTCGTCACCCGACTTATTCAGATTAGCTGTCACTTATTCGGCGGCGTAGCTAGGATATTTTTGCGCCCAAGGACGAACTATGAACTTGGTGCCTCCTCACCGTTTTACTATATCACATTTTCCAAATAATCGAATGGCAATTTTAATTTTAATTAAATAAAATATGAAAAATACAGATACTACATGCATGTTGCCCCTTAGTGCTCAATGGGGCGCAAAAATAATACCTGAGAACTGGTTTGTAAGTAATGAGGATATCATAACTGGATATATTTTGGGCGCCAAAATTAAATCTTATAAATTCATTTGGGATAAATTAGTTAAAATTGCATCAAAATTAAGAGTAAAATAATTTATCTTAACCCTCATTTTGGCGCCCCCTTCCCTTGGCGCCCGGGGACCAGTGATGGGCACTAAACTATTTTTTTTAAGTTAAACTAAAACTATTTTCCAACTAAAAAAAAGTAGTTAAACTAAAGTTGGCAACTGATTTTGGAAATTAGTTAACTAAACTAAAAGAAAGTAGTTAAACTTTTTCCAACTATTTTCCAACTATTTACGACAAACATTTTTGCAATAAAAGACGTTAAGTGAACTGTAATAATGCAAAGCGTCAATGACAATTTCACCTTCAAACTATGCAATGTGTACTGTTCTGGCATACAGTTACATGTGCACTGTAAGTAGAGTATGAATTTGAAAACACAGGCTGTTAATGCTAAAACCATGCAGTGTTAAATGTTTTTTTGCAATGTTCACTGTGGAAAAATAGTTGCATATTGCTGATTTTTTTTAGTTAAACTTTTTAGTTAGCAACTAAAATTTTTTAGTTAAACTATGGTTTTAACTAAACTATTTTTTTTTAGTTAAACTTCTTCCTTAACTAAAATTTTTTAGTTAAACTAATAGTTAGCAACTTTTTAGTTAACTATTGCCCATCACTGCCGGGGACACATGTATACCCCCTGCTCCCCCTAGCTACGCCACTGCACTTATTCGCGTTCTACATTCTACCTCAATGCTTTTATACAAAGTTGATTTTGGAATTTTTATCCTGGGCTTATTCACTGCGCTGAGTTTGAAATGACTTATAGACGACTAAATCCATTTAATTTTATTTGAATTAGTTTACATTAGATTAAAGTAAACTACCTTAGACAAGACTCGAATAAAAATACAAATTCTGTAAGCTGTTCCAAAGAGGCGAGCATTAGACCATCGAGCACTTGACATTTTTTTACGATTAAATCAGATTAGATTAATTCAGATTAAATCAGATTAGATTAATTCAGATTAAATCAGATTAGATTAATTCAGATTAAATCAGATTAGATTAATTCAGATTAAATCAGATTAGATTAATTCAGATTAAATCAGATTAGATTAATTCAGATTAAATCAGATTAGATTAATTCAGATTAAATCAGATTAGATTAATTCAGATTAAATCAGATTAGATTAATTCAGATTAAATCAGATTAGATTAATTCAGATTAAATCAGATTAGATTAATTCAGATTAAATCAGATTAGATTAATTCAGATTAAATCAGATTATATTAATTCAGATTAAATCAGATTAGATTAATTCAGATTAAATCAGATTAGATTAATTCAGATTAAATCAGATTAGATTAATTCAGATTAAATCAGATTAGATTAATTCAGATTAAATCAGATTAGATTAATTCAGATTAAATCAGATTAGATTAATTCAGATTAAATCAGATTAGATTAATTCAGATTAAATCAGATTAGATTAATTCAGATTAAATCAGATTAGATTAAATCAGATTAAATCACATTAGATTAATTCAGATTAAATCAGATTAGATTAATTCAGATTAAATCAGATTAGATTAATTCAGATTAAATCAGATTAGATTAATTCAGATTAAATCAGATTAGATTAATTCAGATTAAATCAGATTAGATTAATTCAGATTAAATCAGATTATATTAATTCAGATTAAATCAGATTAGATTAATTCAGATTAAATCAGATTAGATTAATTCAGATTAAATCAGATTAGATTAATTCAGATTAAATCAGATTAGATTAATTCAGATTAAATCAGATTATATTAATTCAGATTAAATCAGATTAGATTAATTCAGATTAAATCAGATTAGATTAATTCAGATTAAATCAGATTAGATTAATTCAGATTAAATCAGATTAGATTAATTCAGATTAAATCAGATTAGATTAATTCAGATTAAATCAGATTAGATTAATTCAGATTAAATCAGATTATATTAATTCAGATTAAATCAGATTAGATTAATTCAGATTAAATCAGATTAGATTAATTCAGATTAAATCAGATTAGATTAATTCAGATTAAATCAGATTAGATTAATTCAGATTAAATCAGATTATATTAATTCAGATTAAATCAGATTAGATTAATTCAGATTAAATCAGATTAGATTAATTCAGATTAAATCAGATTAGATTAATTCAGATTAAATCAGATTAGATTAATTCAGATTAAATCAGATTAGATTAATTCAGATTAAATCAGATTATATTAATTCAGATTAAATCAGATTAGATTAATTCAGATTAAATCAGATTAGATTAATTCAGATTAAATCAGATTAGATTAATTCAGATTAAATCAGATTAGATTAATTCAGATTAAATCAGATTAGATTAATTCAGATTAAATCAGATTAGATTAATTCAGATTAAATCAGATTAGATTAATTCAGATTAAATCAGATTAGATTAATTCAGATTAAATCAGATTAGATTAATTCAGATTAAATCAGATTAGATTAATTCAGATTAAATCAGATTAGATTAGATTAGATTAGATTAGATTAGATTAGATTAGATTAGATTAGATTAGATTATATTAGATTAGATTAGATTATATTAGATTAGATTAGATTAGATTATATTAGATTAGATTATATTAGATTAGATTAGATTAGATTAGATTAGATTAGATCAGATTAAATCAGATTAGATTAGATTAGATTAGATCAGATCAGATTAGATTAGATTAGATTAGATTAGATTAGATTAGATTAGATTAGATTAGATTAGATTAGATTAGATTAGATTAGATTAGATTAGATTAGATTAGATTATATCAGATCAGATCAGATCAGATCAGATCAGATCAGATCAGATCAGATCAGATCAGATCAGATCAGATCAGATCAGATCAGATCAGATCAGATCAGATCAGATCAGATCAGATCAGATCAGATCAGATCAGATCAGATCAGATCAGATCAGATCAGATCAGATCAGATCAGATCAGATCACATCACATCACATCACATCACATCACATCACATCACATCACATCACATCAGATCAGATCAGATCAGATCAGATCAGATCAGATCAGATCAGATCAGATCAGATCAGATCAGATCAGATCAGATCATATTATATTATATTATATTAGATTAGATTAGATTAGATTATATTAGATTATATTAGATTAGATTAGATTAGATTAGATTAGATTAGATTAGATTATATTAGATTAGATTATATTAGATTAGATTAGATTATATTAGATTAGATTAGATTAGATTATATTATATTAGATTAGATTAGATTAGATTAGATTAGATTAGATTAGATCAGATCAGATCAGATCAGATCAGATCAGATCAGATCAGATCAGATCAGATCAGATCAGATCATATTAGATTAGATTAGATTAGATTAGATTAGATTAGATTAGATTAGATTAGATTAGATTAGATTAGATTAGATTATATTAGATTAGATTAGATTAGATTAGATTACATTAGATTAGATTAGATCAGATCAGATCAGATCAGATCAGATCAGATCAGATCAGATCAGATCAGATCAGATCAGATCAGATCAGATCAGATCAGATCAGATCAGATCAGATCAGATCAGATCACATTAGATTAGATTAGATTAGATTAGATTAGATAAGATCAGATCAGATCAGATCAGATCAGATCACATTAGATTAGATTAGATTAGATTAGATTAGATCAGATCAGATCGGATTAGATTAGATTAGATTAGATTAGATTAGATCAGATTAGATCAGATCAGATCAGATCAGATCAGATCAGATCACATCAGATTAGATTAGATTAGATTAGATCAGATCAGATCAGATCAGATCAGATCAGATCAGATCAGATCAGATTAGATTAGATTAGATTAGATTAGATTATATTAGATTAGATTAGGTTAGATCAGATTAGATTAGATTAGATTAGATTAGATTAGATCAGATTAGATTAGATTAGATCAGATCAGATTAGATTAGATTAGATTAGATTAGATTAGATTAGATTAGATTAGATTAGATTAGATTAGATTAGATTAGATTAGATTATATTAGATTAGATTAGATTATATTAGATTAGATTAGATTAGATTAGATTATATTAGATTAGATTATATTAGATTAGATTAGATTATATTAGATTAGATTAGATTATATTAGATTAGATTATATTAGATTAGATTAGATTAGATTAGATCAGATCAGATCAGATCAGATTAGATCAGATCAGATCAGATCAGATCAGATCAGATCAGATCATATTAGATTAGATTAGATTAGATTAGATTAGATTAGATTAGATTAGATTAGATTAGATTAGATTAGATTAGATTAGATTAGATTAGATTAGATCAGATCAGATCAGATCAGATCAGATCAGATCAGATCAGATCAGATCAGATCAGATCAGATCAGATCAGATCAGATCAGATCAGATCAGATCAGATCAGATCAGATTAGATTATATTAGATTATATTAGATTAGATTATATTAGATTAGATTAGATTAGATCAGATTAGATCAGATTAGATTAGATTATATTAGATTAGATTAGATTAGATTAGATTAGATTAGATTAGATTATATTAGATTAGATTATATTAGATTAGATTAGATTAGATTAGATTATATTAGATTAGATTAGATTATATTAGATTAGATTAGATTAGATTAGATTAGATTAGATTAGATTAGATTAGATTAGATTAGATTAGATTAGATTAGATTAGATTATATTAGATCAGATCAGATCAGATCAGATCAGATCAGATCAGATCAGATCAGATCAGATCAGATCAGATCAGATCAGATCAGATCAGATCAGATCAGATCAGATCAGATCAGATCAGATCAGATCAGATCAGATCAGATCAGATCAGATCAGATCAGATCAGATCAGATCAGATCAGATCAGATCAGATCAGATCAGATCAGATCAGATCAGATCAGATCAGATCAGATCAGATTAGATTATATTAGATTATATTAGATTAGATTATATTAGATTAGATTAGATTAGATCAGATCAGATCAGATTAGATTATATTAGATTAGATTATATTAGATTATATTAGATTAGATTATATTAGATTAGATTAGATTAGATCAGATCAGATCAGATTAGATTAGATTAGATTATATTAGATTAGATTATATTAGATTATATTAGATCAGATCAGATCAGATCAGATCAGATCAGATCAGATCAGATCAGATCAGATCAGATCAGATCAGATCAGATCAGATCAGATCAGATCAGATCAGATCAGATCAGATCAGATCAGATCAGATCAGATCAGATCAGATCAGATCAGATCAGATCAGATCAGATCAGATCAGATCAGATCAGATCAGATTAGATTATATTAGATTATATTAGATTAGATTATATTAGATTAGATTAGATTAGATCAGATCAGATCAGATTAGATTATATTAGATTATATTAGATTAGATTATATTAGATTAGATTAGATTAGATTAGATTAGATTAGATCAGATCAGATCAGATTAGATTAGATTAGATTAGATTAGATTAGATTAGATTAGATCAGATCAGATCAGATTAGATTAGATTAGATTAGATTAGATTAGATCAGATCAGATCAGATTAGATTAGATTAGATTAGATTAGATTAGATTAGATTAGACGTGACTGTCTTAATTTAGACCGAAACGACTGCGCTTTGCAGTTTGCCTCTCGGTTCGGTCTAGTATATAGCAGCTTAGATTCTAAGCTGCTATAAAAATAATTCAGAGATCGACATCTAAGCCTTAGATGTCGATCTCTGAATTATTCTAATGGCGCTTGAAGAGTTCAAAGATTAGATTAGACGAAGTCAGATTAGTCTTGGTGTTATACCACTTGATGTTCGGCTGCAGTGATGGCTAGAGTGGCTGCCACCTCCAGCCTCCCAGCTGCCGTGGCATTGAAGACGCTGCCATTGCCTGCCAACCACAGATATTTGAATTGCGCTCGAGGACTGGCGGCATTCCCTGTCTTCGGTGGAATACTAGGCAAAAGACAAACCCCAATAAAACGACGAACCACATGTAAAGCATTTGATTTTCTTTGGTTCAAATCTTGCACTGCTACGTTGCTGCTGCTGCTGGTGCTACTTATCTGTCAGATAGAAGCAAACTGTCGCCGGTTTCGAATGTCGCCTCAGACCCTCGTAGGCCTACTCATGAGCGTAAACTCGCCAAATTACTTAACCAAAGTCGACTACTCTCTGTTTGTCCTAACCTTCGTTTCCATCTACTTCCAGCAAATGACGATTCATCCTCGATCGATCATAACCTCTCCCTCTTCTAAAAGTCGTGCGCATACATTGCCCACAGTTTCTCATTTTCCGTTTCCACTTGGACGTATGGTAGAAGTTTAAACTACGGTTCACCCATAGACCAAAAGTGAGCATAGGCCTATATGAATTCCTCTCTTGGGCACAAAAGAGCAGCTTCATAGACAAATACACATCTCTCCTTCTCTAACCACATCTTCTATACCTCTCGTGCTCCTGATTCATGCAATTCGTGACCTCCGCCACATCTGGCCCATGCTCGACCTTAAAACTGCATCCACCCTTGCTATCTTCACTGTTCATTTAAAGCTTGATTAATTGCAATTCCCTCTTCCTCAACCTTGAATCCACCCAAATCAAGCGTCTGTAGCTTATCCAAAACTCATTACCCATCGCAGCTACTAGAGCGCCCAAACATCATTATATAACTCCCATCATTAAATCACATGATTGGTTAAAAATCCCAGAGCGAATCCACTTCAATGTCCTATCACTAACCTACAACTTCCAACAATATTCCCAGCCCAAGTATCTCCGTGATCTGATCACCATCCAGGCAACCCGCTCCACCCGATCCTCCTCCTATCTTAGTGTCTCTCGACCCCAGACAAAGGTATAGATAGATCTCTGCTTAATTAATAGTTGAGCGTCAGAAATCAGTTTCTTACCCAACTATATATCCGGTATGCAAGGGTAGTTAGGTCAATACTTAGAAATTCTGGAAATGCAGCATCATAAGTCTAATCTAGCAAATAACGTTTTTAGCATGAAAACGTCTTTACTATACTAACATGGCGTCCTGTGGCGGTTGAAGACTGGTTAGCGCTTGTGGCAGAGCCTGAGTTCCTGCAGTCAACAAGAATCACATTCACTATAATAATTTAGATTAAGATCGGATTAGACGAATATTAACACTGTGCCTAGCGAATGTTGAGATACCAGACGAACGGGAAAGGTCTTGACAAGTTGCCATATGGTCGAACAGACGCTGATATAAGAACAAAATACGAACCACAAACAATTCAAAGCCTATATTGACACTGATATTTAATTACTAGAATTAAATCCAACTAGCGTCATATAGTCGGAAGTGCATGTAGAAAAATAAGTACCTGTTACTATGCTTCCGACGAAAACAATTAGCAACACCATACTGGAAGTCATTTTGCCTCGGCAAAATCTGAGATTAGCTAAGAGAGTGGATTGATCTTATACTCGATGAATCTACACGATCTGCTTCTGTGATCGATTCATAGCACTCATTCATCTGGTTTTCTTTACGCTAGACCTCTCAGGGATGACGAACCTAGGGCCTATGGCACGAGTTTTTTTTATACTTTTTACAATTTTTATATTTCTTTATTTCTTACATTCAGCAATTTATTTCCTGCTTCACTGTCACATAAAATTATAGTAATTTAATTTTTAGGCTGTAATTTTTAAATTGCATTTAATAGATGACGTTAGCGGTAGTCTGTTGAACATAAATTGTTACTCTTGCATCATGTCAGTCTGCTATTATTGTAACCTTGAACTTAGTTTCTTCTAGAGGAAGCAGCTAACAGGTGTTTCGTCTAATACAGAATATGATTTAGAATTATTATATTATTAGACATTTATTACAAATAAATTAGTAAAATATGAGGTCTTTTCTAAATAGAACTCGTAGGAAT
>OY744605.1:28249970-28259970 GCA_963556255.1 Allolobophora icterica | reverse complement strand
CTGTTCATAACAAGAACTTAACTAACGCCAAGATAACATAACCTGTGATCAATCAAGTGAACATCTATATTAATAAAGCGAGAATTCTGTGTGTGTGTGTGTGTGTGTGTGTGTCTGTTTGACCGGGCTTAACTTCTACAATTTTGCACTTTTTCACTCAAAACCTTCACTACTGGGTCGGCCTCGGTTTCGGACACCCAGTGGAGGGGTTGGCGACCCCCGTTTTCACCGCTACCATGGTGAAAAACGGCCAAAACATCGCCCCAAGCGATAGGAAAATTACCGTCCATCCAGTGACATTAGGCTTACTGCATTGGATGCAGTCCCTGCAGTGACATTAGGATTACTGCATTGGATGCATGCACGTGTAACAAACATCGAAGAGAAATTTATTGTTGGTAAGTCAATTTGAGGGTGGTGGTGGGGGGTGGTGGTGGTGGGGGGGTGGGTGGGGGTGGGGGTGGTGGGTGGGGGTGGTGGGGGTGTGGTGGGGGGGTGGTGGGGGGTGGTGGGAGGTCGTGGGTGGGGGAGGCTGGTGGGGGAGGGGGGGTGGTGGGTGGGCTGGGGGGTGGTGGGTGGTGGGTGGGGGTGGTGAAATGGCTGTCATTAGCTATCCCCAGTGTCCATATTGTATTGTATATTCAACTATATTGTATTTCTAAACTTATAAAGCGTTTCTACCCAGTGCCCACCAATCAGAGGCGCTCCTAGTGTGAAGGTCCTCGGGAATAAAGACAAGTTTTAAGACAACGAAAAGCTGTGGCAAGACCAACAGAGAGTAGGCTACTGCTGCAATACTATCTGTTGGTATACCTCGACTCAGCCGCTGAGTCGAGGTATATAATTATGTGGCAATTGTGGCATATTTATTGGTTGGATAACTTTATGCGAGTAGTCACTGTGGTATAGGAGAGTGTGAGAAAGGATGATGATATGGCAGAGCGGGGTTGATGGTAAAGAGTTCGCAAGGGTAGGCCCTACTTGAGCTGAGAATATTGCAGGGCGTTGTACGGTTGTAGGTTAGCAGTGTTGGGTAAACTCAGACAAGAAATGAATTAAATCAAAACTCAACTCATGCACCTCAAAATGAGTTAAAACTCAAACTCAACTCATCCTAAGTGAAATGAGTTAACTCAAACTCAGTTGTTAAATGAGTTAAATCATCAACTCACACGTCTCATACTAGCACGTTCTAATCGAACGTTGTACAAATACACAGTTACCAGGAAATGGTATCATCAGTTTATTATTACTATTGTTATTATTGCGCGAATTCGAATAATATAGCGTAACGTTTTATCGTTCACATGTTCTCGGTTAGTGGTTACGAAAGGACTGCTGGCCGTGTTTACGACGTCACCACTCACCAGTATGGAAAGCCGACGAAATAAAAAAAAAACGGCTTGTTTCAACATAATAATGTTATGTGCCGAGTGCCGAATAGTGAGCTGATTTTAAAATAATTGACAGTTGCAATTCAAACTCACAGAAACTATGAATTAAATCAAACTCATAACTCACACTCTTTAAGGTGAGTTAACTCAAACTCATAAATCACAGCAAGTGAGTTGATTCGTGAGTTTCAACTCATCTGGCAGACTTTTTCAAATTTCATAATTTCATCTCCAAAAAAAGTTGATGACTTTTTTTAGTCTTTCGTCCGATTGTTTTACACTTTTTCTGTAGGAATTACTCTCTCAAACAGGTTTATTACCTTTTTACGGTTATTGTTCACCTCGTGGGGGGAACCATGTATCCTGGGGGAATTTTCCTCCCCTAAAGGTATCATCAATCCTGGGGGGACATTTAACCCCAAAAGGTGTCTAGATTAGACACTGAGTGGCGTTATTCCTGTTGATGGCCCTAGGTTCTGGAACAAACACAATCTGCTGTAGGCCTACTGTGCCATTGGTTTCTCTCCGTTATTGATCAAGACTTTTTGTTCAACATGCTTGTCCTGCTTAGGATGCTTTCCTGTCGATTTCGGCTGACCATTGGAATTGATCCGATTGCAATTCTGCTTAGAGTTCATCGATTATTGCCTAAATAAGTAAGTAAGTAAGTAATCTTTTATTAGTACAAGACAAATGCTCATACTTTATAACCACAATACATACAAAAAAAGCACAATATCAATAAGACAAAAAACATAAGCAGTATTCTATACAATTTGGTAAGGTCTTATTTACATACATATCTATAACTAAAGGTATGATCTAAGGGTCGACAAATAGAGCCAGGTTAGATAGGCCCACCAGAATAGGCCGTAGAACCAGCATTAACTGAGTTTTAATAGCTGTACACAGTGTACAGTGAGCGAATGATGAAGGATTTCTTACGCAGCAATGTATACAGTGCGGTAATTCAAATGCATGTCCCCTTTTTCGTGAGCTGAATTTATGAAGATCTCTGCAGCACTGGCGGCGATCTTGTTTGACAGGAGAGAGACACTTTTGAAATGATCTGATCAAAAAATAGTTTTGAACTGATCTGCTCTAAAAAGTGGTAAAAAAGTGGTAAAAATATTTTATGACCTTTTGTGTTGTTTCTTCGAAATTTGGTAAGGGGACAACTCTATGGTGTGTCCCCCCCCACTGTTAAAGGTGATGGGGTCTTGTCGCCCTCGATCCCCGGGATCGTCGCCCATGCTCTGCAGGCAGTTATTGGTGAAGGCAGTGTTGGAGTGACTGTTCACAAATCTTCTTAAGCTGTCACCACTAAAGAGGTTACTGCGCCCATCCCTGCGCAAAAATGAATCAATTCTTCCACCCAGTTCAGCTGAGACGAATCCCAAGATGGAATGGCGTACGTTAGTCGGGATCCGAGACTGCAAGGGTTAGAAAAATGTCCTTTTGTTTGCTGCGAGGCATTCCCTGAGATCTGAGGACTTTTAGGAGGTAGGCTATAGGCGTTGGCTGCATACCTTCAAAATAAATGCATTAGGCCTATTATCATGACACTATAGATTAAATTAGATTTATATTGTATACTGCCAGCGTAAATGTTGTATTTACACTTTAATGAAGATTGTACTAAAATCGACTGGGGAACCAATGTAGCCTATCTCGTCGTTAAAGTGTTAATGCAATCTCGTAAATAAATTTCGCGTCTGTAGGCCTAATTGTAACCATGGGGATGATTGTTGCATTTGATGTTCGACAATAATGGTTCATTCAGTCCCAGTGTGGTCACATAGGTTGCGAGTAACCTTGGTTAGTAGAACGCTGCAGTGAGTCGATCGTAACAAGAAAAATATTTAGGCCTACTTAGCAGATAGTTACCGTTGGTTATCACCAAGTGAAGCAAAATTGGGTTTCAAAAGTCTCAGTTCTTTACTGCCAGACAAATAGGCCTACATCGTTACCAAAATTATTTTATCTGCTAACATCAGCCATAACAATTAGAATGTGTCGTCCAATGACATAATGAGGAAAGATTTCGTTGTCAGAAAACTGTTTAAATTCAGTGCATCCCTAAACATCCAAAACAATAACTTAACTGTTCTTGCGGACTTCAGTTATAGTCCGCGATTTGTTCTTTTCTAATGCACAATTTTCAAAAAAACGTTTCGACCTGTTCCCAATGATGTAGATTTGTGATCTTTTCTTATAGGCATACAAACCTACAGGCGCAAGCGCCTGCAATCCTAGGCCTACTTTGCTACGAGGTGTTGAATTTTGCACAGGGGTTGCCTGATATGTACGGATGAAACACCTTTTGGTGGAATTATCGAATCGTCAGAAATTTCTCGTAACACCTTACACGAGTTTACCAAAACGTCAACCTACGACTTTCTATCTGTCTGGATACCCGACCTGGGCCAAGACCGCAGGAGAATCCATGCTAACTGTCCGCGTCACCCATGACCCTCAGTGACAGTTATGCGGCTCGCCTGTGCTTGCGCCCAGGCGGAGGCTGATTATTTTCTAAGTTCAGTTTCTAATATCCTGTCGCAATTACCAAAGGGTAAATTAGACTGAATGTTTTTAATTACGTGCAATAAGAACGTCGATTTTTGGCGAGGTAACAATGATCCCTTAGGTTCTTAAAACAGTGTCTGGAGACACTAAAATGAATGCCTGGAGTGGTTTATAATTCATCGTGTCTGGCTCAGCAGACATGACACGGAAGGCAACAGTACCGAAGCGCTGAATTGTAACTGCAAGACGTTGGAAAATGTACCAGGTTCCTTTGGGGTTTCTGGAAATTTGAGATAGGCAGAGCCCGAACTCCTTAAGGAAATCCAGTCCATTGCTATTGATACAGAGTAAGGGTCTCACATTCTAGAGGTACAAAGTCGTATGTTGAGAGGACTGTATTTGGGGGTTTTCTGGATTCCGCAGTTCCGCAGCTGCTTCGGCTGTTATGGCTTATTATGATAAGTATGGCTGTTGAGTGTTGACTGTACGTGATTGAGTAGGTTGATTATGGCTCCTACAGTGTATACCACTGTGCAGTGTTTAATCTAGACGTCATTTGGGGGGGGGGAATTCCCCCCCCCAGGATTTATGTTTCCCCCAGAGGCCGGCAATATTATAATGTATAGACTGTTTTGGGGAAGAAATTTCCCCCCAGAGACGAGTAAACGAATGAGTAGTAGAGATGAATTCCTGAAAAAGGTCGTAAAAGGTTTTAAGTTGGCTAAAAAAAGGTCATCAACTTTTTTGAAAGCTGAAATTCCTAAACTCCAAAAAAATTTTTGGCGTTTGAACTCTGATGAAATTTCTCCGAAAAAGGTCGCCATTGTTGATTTCCCCCCCCCCCGACAAACCTTGTTTCCCCCCTCAGAAGAGGGGGACTAGATTAAACACTGACCACTGTGACCTCAAAGTGAGTCAGTCTGTTTTCTTGCCATCTGTTCTGGACAGTCCATATGGCTCTTTAGTATTAGGAAAGCCAGCACGTGTGATACTTCGGTTGATCATGTCCCTGAGGACGGCGTGTCTGGATACTCGACCTAGGCCAAGACCGTTAGAGAGTCTATGCGAACTGTCCGCCGTCACCAATGACCCACAAGGACAGTTATAAATGCGGCTCGCATGCTTGCCTCCAGGAGCAATTCGTACAGCCTCGTCGTCCAATCGCAGACCACAGGTCGTTAGACTCGTTACTTGGAGGGCAAAGATGCAGTCGCCGGTATGCAGGATGAGAATTGTCGGAAGGGGGTTCAATCCCCCAGTCTTTCCTAGGTCCCCCAGTTAAGTCTTCATTGCACACCCCTTTCTGTTGAATTTTTTTAATTTTCTCATTTTGTAAAATACGGATAAATATTCAACTCCACATGGATCAAACTCATCAAAGTCAAACCCTCCAGTCTTTTTTTCTACAATTCTCATACTCCGGTATTAACTGCAGCGGTCGCCTAAATCGAGGCTTCAGCGTAGGTATAGGCCTACCAATTGGCACAACTGTGTTAATTCTGGCAGAATACCGTATGCCACCTATTGGGGAGAGCGCACAGTTTCTGTCAAGACTGTTGAAGGACTTTGTATGTAGCGAGTCCAATGATTTTCAAATATCTTGTTTCATATTATTATTTAAATTTATTTTTCCCCGATGTGCATATAACCCTCAGGAGTCAGATACTAAGTATGTGAAAATTATTATTATTATTTTCTTTTTACCCGAGGTATCAAGGATCCCTCAGGATTTGGAAGAAATTGTTATTTAGGAGCAGAGATATTATTATTATTATTATTATTATTATTATTATTATTATTATTATTATTATTATTATTATTATTATTATTATTATTATTATTTATGATGTTTTAATTTAGCGAGATTTTAGTTTAAAATAGGTGCGGCACTGAATAAGTGACTCTTAGTTCTAATATTTAAGGTTTTACTTATAAAGCCTTGAAACAGACTACCTGTTGCAGTGGCAGCGATCTTGTTTGACAGGTGGGGGAACACGGGACACTTTTGAACTGATCTGGTCAAAAAAGAGGTGAAAAATTTGTGTTGACCTTTTTTTGGTGTTTCTTCAAAATTTGGGGACAACTGTATAGCGTGTCTCCCCACTATTAAAGATAGGGGTCTTGTCCCCCCCCCTGCCCCCTACGATCACCGCCTCTGACCTGTTGACGTATGAGCCCCTGTGAATAAGCTGGTTCCTGCGATTTCGCTTCTTTGGACGCTGTAGAAATTTCGATTACTTTCTCAAGATCACGACAAGAAGTGATAGACTGCGTTACCATGGTGATTACGATGCAGGCATCCAATCAGAACATTTGGAACTGAAAATTAAGTCTGTTGCATATTTCTATGACTTCGTGTCATTAAAACGAATTCACTTATTCTAAAATATCACACGGTCTATACACGTTAAGTAAGAATGCACTGATAGGCGTAACGAAAACTCGCGAATAAGCTGGTGCTGTGAGTTTAGTTTTATAGTAGCGCTTTAAACATAATATTATGTAGTTTACTATTACGATACGCTCATCATATAGGCCTAACAATGCATTTCTGCCGTTATTAATTGACACGACTGCAGTCATGTAAAGCTATAATTGACAAATCTAAATTGTTTTTTTCTATTTCAAAAGAATTACTATCGTTAAAGTCTACTGAAAAAAATGAATTTAAATGGTCGATGTATTCAAAAAGCTGATTGACGTGATACGACTAAATAAATGCTTACTGTTCATGAATCATCTAAATATTCTTGGGGGTAGCGCCCTAGCAGCGCCGTAGCAGTGCGGTTCTACTCAGCGGTTCTCTTTGTTCTCTGTCTATTGTCTCCCCGGGATATCTTCTGCTTCTCGGTTTCGTGGCGACCTTTTAGATACGACACTATGCTGTCTTTCTACGACTTTATGATTTACAGTAATCTTTTTACAACAGCATCTACAGTGTCCTGACTTGACTATCATTTACAACTTCAGAAATCTCCTACCTACATGTATATATCAGACTTGCAGGAGCCCGGGAACCTATGACGCCAAAGACGCCGATGCTCACACAAGTTTTGGCTCTGTGGCGCTGAGGGAAGCTCACACAACTTTTTGGTCATTAATACAATAAAAAATATAATTTGCGCCCTAAATTTTAATAGTGATTAGATAAATTACGAGCGCCTTTGTCATACACAGCCGAAGCTTGTGCCGACGCGAACACTCAGACTAAATAAATAGCACAGTAGGCCTAAAGGAACCTATGCAACGCCGGCCAATGTCAGCCCTGACCTTAGGGAAGGGTCAATAAGCTAAGCGACTGCTAAGAGAATCATGGATACCGGAACCTTACTCTCTCGCTCTGAAACCTACAACAGATGTTGGCTGTTGAAAGATAGGAGTTATCCTTCTTCGATCAAAACCGGAGGAGTATTTGATAGTGACAGTGACAATAACGATAATAAGCATAATAATAAATATAATAACAATAGGAATAATAATTATATAATAATAATAATGACGAAATAATAATAATAATTTAAAATTGCTAACAATAGACGTTTTCATTGTTGAAGAGACGCGTTTCGATCATAATTGAAGTGACGTAACAAAAGGCCTCTATTCTCTAAATTTAAGCTTAATAACATTTTATAGACTTCTGTGACGTATAACAAAGGCCTTTATTGTAAAAATCTAAAAATTTTAATTATGGACGTGTTTTTCTTAATCGAAATGACGTAGGCCTACGTCACAATTGCTAGTCCTTTATTCTCTAACTTTAAACGTAATATCAATGGGCTTTTCCATAATTTAGGTAACGTAACCAAGGCTTTATTCTCTAAATCCGAGATTAAAAATAATAGACGTTTTAACAATTAGAAAAACGTAACAATAAACCTCTATTTTCTAAATTTAAAGTTATAGTAACAGTAGACTTTTTCGTAACTGAAGTGACGTAACCAAGGCCTTTATTCCAAAAATGCAAACGTGTAATGACAATACACTTTTCGGTGATTGAAGTGACGTAACAAAGGCCTTTATTGTATAAATCTAAAAATAAATCTAAAATGACTAAATAATGTGTTTCATAATTGAAATGACGTACGGAAAACGTAGGCCTAACAAATCCCCGAAAAATTAATGTAAACTTAGGCTATAATGACAACACACTTTTCGATAATTGAAATGACGTAACAATGGCCTTTATTGCATAAATCTAAAAGTTACTAAGTAATTTGTTTCATAATAAGCCGTCTCGATATGTTGTGTGCGCATGCGCAGTGGGTCGGGTCACTTAATTGTGCTTAAGGTCAATGCTACCAAAATTGTAAACACGCAACACGCAAGTTTTAACAGTGAAAATCAACCGCTAGAAATTTTAATCGTTTGATAATCGCTGTGAATGATAGTGTCAAATGCGGCGGAAATATCGAGAAGACAGAGGCAGGAGACTTGCTGACGGCTGACGGCAGATAGTTTATTGCACAGAGATGCAAGTACAGTTTCTGTGCATGGAGTGGTGTTTAGTGAAGCCAGATTGGTGGGGGTTATGAAGTGAACCAGAAGAGGTAGGCTATAGTCGTTTAGCCGAGCAAGGACAATAATTCGTTCATTAGCCAGACTTGTTGACCTCGAGACCAAGGTCTTGGTCTCGAGTGCACTAGATCGAGTTCGATCGTTTTTAAAAGTCTTGGTCTTGGTCTTGAGGTTCAAAGTCTTGGTCTTGGTCTTGAGGTTCAAAGTCTGGGTCTTGGTCTCGCAAGACCGGCTGTCAATATGAACAGTCATTTAACAAAACTCAAGAATTAAAAAAATTTATCAAGCCTGCTTCGGAGGAATGCAAGTCTTGTTGGTCAGGAAAACACATCGTCAGCAGCAACTAAGTTATGCTGTGTCTGAAGCCAGACGGTTGATAAACCATGGGAGGATTTTAAAAAGGCTCACCATTTGTACATCTACATCCAGTTCTTGAAAAGCTACTGTGTGTGCCAGCGACTTCAGCACTTGTAGAACGTATTTTTTCATATGACGGAATTTTTATGAGGCCCACAAGGCACGTCTTGGTCAGAAAATTCTGAGCGAAAAGGACTTTTGTAAATACGAATTCGGAATTCTCTGTAGTTTGCATTTAAAGTTAATCTGCTTGAATAAAATAAAAGACTCACGTTTTCATTAAAATAGCGAGTTGTCCGACTTGACAATTTTTTTGTAAGGAAAAGAAGTTTTGGGCTGAATGTGATTTTCTGGGTCTTGATCTCGGTCTTGGTCTTGATCGAGGCTCAAAGTCTTGGTCTTAGTCTAATTGGTCTTTGAGATTCAAAGTCTTGGTCTTGGCAGGCCCGGTTCGTCCGTTGGGCAAACTAGGCAGCCGCCTAGGGCCGCCGATTTTTAGGGGCCCGCCAATTTTCCATTTTTCCCGAAATAGCATCAAAAAAATAGTTTATGGAAATTCATAAATGAAGCAACGTTGGATTATTTTTTAAATATTATTCGCTATGTTCTATTAAGGTAGGGTTCACCGTTAAGTTTTAATCATACGTTTTACGGAAGTATTGAATCAGCAGTTCAGTTTACTCCAGTCTTGTTGTCCTCGAGACCAAGGTCTTGGTCTCGAGTGCACTCGAGTTCGTTTTTAAAAGTCTTGGTCTTGGTCTTGGTCTTGAGGTTCAAGGTCTTGGTCTTGGTCTTGGTCTTGAGGTTCAAGGTCTTGGTCTTGGTCTTGGTCTTGAGGTTCAAAGTCTTGGTCTTGGTCTCGCAAGACCAAGACCAAGATGAACAGTCATTTAACAGAACTCAAGAATTCTGTATCAAGCCTGCTTGCATCATACGACCAATATCTATGGACGGATACAAGTCTTGTTGGTCAGGAAAACCCATTGGCAGCAGCAACAGTTATTCTGTATCAGACGGTATGATAAACCATGGGAATATTTCAAAAGGACTCACTATCTGTAGGCTACATTTACATCCAGTGCTTGAAAAGCTTCTGTGTGTGTGTGTCAGCGACTTCAGCACCTGTAGAACTTTTTTCAGATGGCGGAATTTTTATGAGGCCCACCAGGCACGTCTTGGTCAGAAAATTCTGAGCGAATTGGTTTTTA